>ML312938.1:0-15901 GCA_005239505.1 Nicotiana paniculata | reverse complement strand
TATATATATATATATATATATATATATATATATACATATACACACACACACACACACACACACTTCACTGTAATACTATAACGTATATATAATCAACGATGCTTCCGAGTAGGTTATACAATATCATATACTATAACCCGACCCTGTGTTACTAGCACTTCATGTATATATATATATATACACACACACACACACACTTCACTGTAATACTATAACGTTTATATAATTCAACGATGCATCTGAGTAGGTTATACAATATCATATACTATAACTCGACCCTGTGTTACTAGCACTTCATGTATATATATATATATACACACACACACACACACTTCACTGTAATACTATAACGTTTATATAATTCAACGATGCATCTGAGTAGGTTATACAATATCATATACTATAACTCGACCCTGTGTTACTAGCACTTCATGTATATATATATATATACACACACAGCCACAGACACTTCACTGTAATACTATAACGTGTATATAATTCAACGATGCATCTGAGTAGGTTATACATTATCATATACTATAACCTGACCCTGTGTTACTAGCACTTCATGTATATATATATATATACACACACAGCCACAGACACTTCACTGTAATACTATAACGTATATATAATTCAACGATGCATCTGAGTAGGTTATACAGTATCATATTTAGCCGCTTATTTAATAAAAAAAAATTAAATTAGTGGAATTAGCGACCAAGTGTGGTCGCTTTTTGTTAAAAAAAATTAAAAAAATTGTAGAATAGCGACCAACTTTGGTCACTATTTTCCAGATTTAAAAAATTATATTTTCTTTACAGACCAAAGTTGGTCGCTATATTTTGTATAAGAATAAATAAATAAATAACGTAATTTAAAAATAGAGACCAACTTTAGTCGCTAAATTTATATTATTATAACAATTTAGCGACCAAAGTTGGTCGCTATTTTTGATACCGGAATATTTGGTCCTTTTAACTTAGAGACCAAAGTTGATCGCTAGTTAGCGACCAACTTTGGTCCCTAAATTAAAGGGACCAACGAAAAAGTGACCAAGCCATTTTGGATGCTTTTTGATCGCTTTTTCACTGTTTAGCGATCAAAGTTGATCGCTTTTCATGATCGTTTTTTCCCGATTTTTAGTAGTGCTAATGGGTAGTGAAAACAAAGAAGAGGAACATTAAGAGAATCTTCTTTATCATCAGTAGCAGAAGAAGAGTTCATTAAGGAGTAAAGCAGCAAATTTTGTATCAGATGTTGCTACTGTTATCTGAATCATCATCGAAATAAAATAAAGGTAATAAGGGGTGAAAATGATTTAAGTACGGGGATTCGGATGGGGGTGGGTAAATAAGTTTGATCAGGTGGGGTTTAATAAAATGGGGCGGGTTATTTTAGTGCAATCAGGGCGTGCCACGTGTCATTTTTAAGTTTTGAGGAGGGATTTAACGGGTGGGGGGTATCTTGAACCCACAAGTATAGCGTTAGGGATATGAATACTAAGAAAGTGAAACGGAGGATATATATAACTTACTTTCGATAGTAAACGGATATATATGACCCTTTTCCGTTGAAATTATTGTAAATTGGATTCTAGAGTACATTTTCAGTTGTAGACTGACGCAAATATATTCTTCAAGTGTAAAGAAAAGTTATCTTAGAAATGCGAGCAAAATCTATAAAGCATCGCCATTTGATATCAAATTCTTGGTTCCAGTTTCTGTGTGGTAAATTATATTATGATACGAATTACCGTCAACGGGAGCTTTATTAACATTACTAAATCTGAGAGAAATTGACAAAAACGACGCAGTATTTACTCTATGACGAGTAACATTTACGAAGTCTTCAATGTCTAAGCTAACTAAAATTGGTTTTCCAATGCGTGAGCGTATGACAACTAAATTATGTTACAGAGGTGTTGACAATCTTTAATATCCTTTGCGAGAAGAGGTGATTTTTAGCCTATGTTTTCATATAAAATAGTTTAATGATTCTCTTCGGTTGAACATAGACTATTTGAATACAATTGTATTTTAACTGTCACCTTCATTGTAACGACCCGTAGTTTTGATGATTAGCGTTCCGTTCGGTGGCTTAAGGTCTCGAACAGCTTCGTATTATGTGTTATGATATGTGTGCATGGTCGAGTTCGGATTTCGGATAATTTGGGATTGATTTGGAGGAAGGATTCTTGTTTTAGAAGCTTAAGCGGTAAGAGTTGACAGGAGCTTGACTTTTGTGTAGACGACTCCGAAATGACATTTTGATAATTCAAATAGCTTCGTATGGTGATTTTCGACTTAGGCGTGCGCCCGAATTTGGATTTGGAGGTCCTTAGGATAATTCGAAACATGCGAAAATTGAAAAGTTGATGTTTTGGAAAGTTGAGGGGTTTGACCGGGAGTTGACTTTGTTGATATCGGGTTCGGATTTCGATTCCGGGAGTTGGATTAACTCCATTATGTCATTTGAAACTTGCATGCAAAATTTGATGTCATTCCGGGGTGGTTTAATATGTTTCTGCGTGAGTTGTAGCAGTTGAAAGTTCATAAGTTCATTAAATTCGACTCGAGGTGCGATTCATAGTTTCAATGTTTTTTGATGTGATTTGATGCCTTGAATAGGTCTGCGTTACGTTTTAGAACTTGTTGGTATACTCGGACGGGGTCCCGAGTGGCGTGGATGAGTTTCGGACAAGGTTCGGATAGTTTTGGGTCATTTTTGGTTAAGGCTGTTGGCAGGACTTCTGGTGTGGTCGCAACTGCGAGCCATTGGGTGCAGATATGTTGCTCGCAGGTACGGAGAAAGGGAACGCAGAAGCGAAGGTTGGGTTGGTTGGATAAGGCCACAAAAGGGGATGCTAGGGTGCATCTGCGAAGCCGCAGAATCGGCGACTTGGAGCGCATAAGTGAGTTGGTTGCGCAGAAGCAATTTGTGCCTCGCACCTACAATTGCACAGAAGCAGAAGGAGTTCCACATGTGCGAGGGTTGGTTGTTGGGTGGAAGTTCGCAGATGTGGGAATTTGCTTGCAAATGCGAGTGCGCAAGTACGCAAATCCTTTCCACAAAAGCAGAAGATGCTAGACAGAATGTTATAAGTCGAGGGTTAGCCATTATTATCATATTTTGAGTTGTAGACTTCGGATTTGAGAGATTATTGGAGGGATTTTTCACGTGTTCGATTGGGGTAAGTGTTACTTATCCCAATTTGATTATATTTTATGATTCCATAATTATTTTCATCATTAAATTAGTGAATTGAATGGAAGAAAATGAGAATTTTTGGAAAATTTTTCAAATGTAAAATAAGGATTTGAAGGGCGATTTGATATCGGAATTTGGTAATTCTTATATGGTTGGGCTCTATCAAATGAGTGTCCGGATTTTATGAATTTTGTCGGGTTTCGAGGTGCGGGTTTGAGGTTGACTTTTGGGTTGACTTTTTGGTTTTTGTCAAAGATTGAAGTTTTATTATCCGAAATTGTTTCTTATGAGTTTTATTTATGATTTAAAGTTATTTTTGCTAGATTTGAGCCATCCGGAGGTTGTTAAATCAAGAAGGTCATTTTAGAGTAACGATCTAGATTCGTTGAGGTAAGTATCTTGCCTAACTTTGGGTGGGGGAACTACTCCTTAGGATTTGAGTCATTTGTACTAATTGTGTCATGTGAAGGCCTTGTACGCGAGATGACGAGTACGTACTTGGGCTTATTTTTGGAAATTTGATCGTTTAGGGTTCTTAGATTTTTATGTTCATTAGATGTGAAGTTGTTTTAGCATGTTAAAATCTTCCATTTGCTAAATTCACCCTTACGTATCTTATTGGGAATTGATTGATTCATGTTCTACCCTTGTTGCCAATTAAACTCTTATGTGCCTTAATTAAAGTTGTTGCTTCTTTATTGCCTTGTTGTGTTTCCCGTAGTTGTTTAATCTTAATTGAAGTTATTATTATTTCTTCCGTAATTGTTTAATCTTAATCGAAGTTATTATTATTTCTTCCGTAATTGTTTAACCTTAATTGAAGTTATTATTATTATTTCTTTCGTAATTGCTTAACTTTAATTAAATTGTATTATTATTTTTTCCATAATATTTTTGCCTTAATCGAAGTTTTGTTATCCCTTTCATTGTTGACATTTTCTTATTTGGGATCATTGATTCATACTATCTCTCTTATCGTCGAATTTCACTCTTGTGAAATTATTATTACACATTATCTCTCCCTTATTGAGCTATCTTATTAAGACCATTATTCTCTGTTGTGTCTTTCTTTGTGAGCTCGTTCTTCCACTTCTTTGTGTTATGAAGTTCTTATGTTGGTTTACTTGTTGTACTCTTGTGTTATCGTTGTTGTTGTTGTACACAGTGTAGTTGAGTCGAGGGCTATGCGTGGCTGTGGTATTGAAAATATTTTGAGGAAATGTTGTGGCATATGGGCACATGTTGTGAAAGTCATTTTATTGTGTTGTTATGTTTTGTCACACGTGGTATTATTGAGAGGATTGACTGGGTGTTCGCACATGAGTTGTCCGTGTTCTTGTTATTATTGATATTCGCACATGCGGCTAGACAAGGCGGGCTATATATGTGGGTTTGCGCATGTGGCGAGACAAGGTGGGAATATTATTGCGCGCGTGCGGTGAGACAAAGTGGGCATTTACGTTATTATTGTGCACGTGGCGAGACAGGGTGGGCTATGCGGGGAATGATTTGTGATGACTCGTAATGGCCTGGGGGCATTGTTATTGTTGATATTTGTGTAGTGGTGTGCCTACCTTGTGTGAGTTATACCTTGTACATTTTGTGGTGATCGTTTCTTATGTGTCATTCATTGTCTATACTTTTACTTGTTGACTTGAGTTGGGATAGAACACTTGCACAAGCATACACGTAATTAATCACCCTTATCAGCTTAAGAAAATGAATCGTGATGTTATTGACCATTTACATGTGCTCCCCTCTACTTGCCTTCTGTGTGAGAGGTTTCCTATTGGCACGTGAGTTGTCTGTGTGATCATGAATCATTATTATTGCTGGCACGTGAGTTGTCCGTGTGATCATGAATCATTATTATTGTTGGCACGTGAGTTTTTCGTGCGGATATTTGATATTCTCACTCCCTTGGCACGTGAGTCGTCCGTATAGTTATGAATTGTAATGTGGACACAAGATGCCAAGTGATTAGGGTTCACGAATTGGGACCCGTGAAATGTGACTATGAGGTGAAGTACCTCCGCGAAATCCTTGAACAAATCTTGTGTGGAAGCGATTACTCCCTTCCCTGTTAGTTTCACATTCATACTTGTACAAGTTGTTTGATCTAGTAAGTGTCGTAATTGTCACTCGTCACTTTTCACCGAGTTTAGTCTTGATACTTATTGGGTACCGTTGTGGTATACTCATGCTACGCTTTCTGCACATTTTGTGCACATCCAGGTACTACAGAGTTGGTTGATCATTAGCTAGCTGTTCGGACTTTGCTATGGAGACTCAAGGTATATCTGTCGTCGCATTCGTAGGCCTCAGAGTCACGTTCTGATTTTGTATTTGTACCGTTTATTTCTATTCCGAAACAGTAGTACTTGGAAGACTTTCTAGTAAACTGAGTAGAGCTTATGATTTGTACTACCGGTTTTGGGATGGTAAGTTTTGTATAAAAATTTTTGTTCCATATTTAATAGTTGTTGGTTGAATTTTTGCTATTAATTCAGTAAGAGTTATGTTTACCTAATATTAGAGACTAGGTGTCATTGCGACGGAGAAAAATTGAGTCGTGACACTCGTATTCATGCAAATATAAACCAGGACTCTCATATATTGGGATTGATGGAAGTCATATTGAATCCAAAATGTAAAATCCCCAAAAGGGATGAGGAATTGGGTAGGATTTGGACAAACTTTGACTTGATGTTCTGTTTGGATGATTAAGATATTACTTTCCTCTTCGCCAATCAGATATTGAAAAGATAAATCACAAAATATATTCTGAACACCAACCAAATACACGAAAAAAGATGAAAAAGTCACGTATTTTCCCAAATATATATTAGATATAGACATTTTTTCTGCCTTTAACAGACCAACGGAAAGGATCGTAAATGCGTGTTAAACCGTGTACTTGAAGTCTGAAATAGGAGTTGGAAGTTGTTAGGAAGCTTCGTTTTAATCCTTTGATTGAAAAGTAGAAAAAAAGACAATATAAACATGCCTATTTGACTATTGGACTGACAAGCGTTTACTGAAATTTTAGCAATATTTTTAATCGTTAAGCATTAAGTAAAATCACCAGATTCACAAAGTACTGAACTATCAATTGAAAATGACTTGTAAAATCTCAACTATATGACGCCAATTTGATGTGCTAGGACTCTTAGGACTTAGGAGTGCAGGATCGGAAGCTTCCCTCTTGTTTCTAGGGTACGATTTTCTTCCCTATATATACACATCATTTCCCAATCATTCCCGGCCCATCATATCTCTGATTCTGTCCCAAGTGCTTTCCTGTTTTATACGTACGGCGAAATCCAGCTAACTAGCTAGTATAGGATGATGGAAGATCAAGACAGTGGAGGAAATGGAATTGACCTTGAAGCTCAGGGGAGTTCGCCGCTGCTAATTACTGCTACTTCTTTGATGAGGAGGTCAGCCCTCGTTGTCAAATCTGCTCAGATGTTCATTGAAGCTGGATCAAAAATAGCATCCCTTTCTCGATTCACTTCATCCTCCACCATCAATATTATTTATGCTCCTCTTAACAGCTTTAATCTTCAACAATATGGAGTACGTATATAAACATATATATATATATATATATATATATATATATATATAGCTACAGTACCATCTTTTAAGTAAGTTCTATTATGCTCTTTCTAACTAGGAATTGGAAGCTTCTGGAGATCAAATTGTCTCTCCTCATGATGAAGATGTTGCAGCTTCACCTGATAGTGCATGGCATGTTAATATTGTACAATCAGACGATGATCATATTGAGAGGAGGTCAGTTCGATCGTCTACTCAAATGCTCATTAATGAAGCTGGAGCAAGAAAAGCATCTCTTTCCCGAGCGTCGTCATCGACCTCCACCACAATATTTTACACTCCTACTGTTAGCAGCTTTCATCTTCAACATGGGGTATGTAATATATATATATACGCATGCACAATCTCTCTTTCTTCTGTTAGGAAGTGGGAGAACAAGATCATAACACTTAAAACTCACTAAATTAAGGAGCGTATGATACTCCTTCTAACTTGTACTAAGCACTATGTATATAATATGATATTTTCATTCTAATATATACTTTCCCCAGTTAAAACGTATTTGTTAAGGAAACCTTTTTCACCAAAAGAGGGAAAATCACTTTCCATCTAAAGTTATTTTCCTTCGCAAATTATCTCCATTGCTACTCATAACTTCATATCACTATTCAGCTAACATTTGAACATTATTATCAATCTTAATACCCAAAATTTTTTGTTGGTTTTTTGTAAAGAGATGAAGCTCCAAAAAATTTAAAGAATGATTGAAATTGACTCTTTCCTTTTATTAAACATAAAGGGGCTATAAATAACTCTATAGAAAATATGCATAACAAGAATTCAAAAAATATTTTTTATTCAGTCTCATTCAAAAAAAATTTCTCTCCCTAAACTAAACACTCCCAACGGCTATATCCGATCAGTACCTGTGAACGGCACGTGCCACCTCATGGAGGCCCCAGGCGGTGGCCGTACGGCGCGTCTGGAACGCTGAAATGATCCTCCTGATGTGGCGAAACTCAACCAAGGAACAGTACAAGCAAAAAAATTATACGCAGCCACTGTGGTAACAACTAATAACTCTGCTCCGACCCCAAGTCGACAAGAACATGAAGTGGTTATTGCAAGAAGAACCACCCACAATGGGATGCCGACGGTAATTTTCAAAGCTAAAGACTACTATGGTGTGATGGCGGAAGAATGCAAACGTACTCTGGTTTGAAGATTTCTGAAAATCAGGCCCCAAACTGATAAATTAGGACTCAATTCTCTGAGAAAATTGCTCTAAAAGGCACAGTCAAAATTAGGGTCTATGACAACTACAATGTATTCTTGGATTTTACAAATGATGAAGACCTTTGATTTGATAAGGTTCAAAAGGGTGGTGGAAATCGGAGGCACTCAAATGTGGATACAAAAATGGACTCCAGATTTTAAACCAGATGAGGATTTGCCGGGTGATACTGTTTGGGCATTGTTACCTGAACTTCCATTCCACATGCACACTTGGAAATATGCCAAACAAGTCATTCGACCTGCAAGAACACCTCTAGAGCTGGATATTGCTACAAGATCCAAAACAAGACCAAGTATGGCCAAGGTTCGAGTGGAGGTTGATATGCTTAAACCCCTATATACTTCAGTCTATGTGGGAGCTGAAGATGGGAACACTCCTCTAAATGGTTATGGTCAAAAGATTGAATGGGAAAATGTCCGTAAATACTGTAAACACTGCGGAAAACTAGGACATTCCCTGATTAACTGTTGGGTAGTTGAAAAAAAGAAACTAGAGGAGAGCAAAGAAAAAAGAATGAAACAGGAGAATCAAGTAGAGGGAAACAAAGTGAGGAGATCAAAGACAAGCTGGAATTAAAAAAGATGAAGGCAATGAAGGGGAGAATTGGCAAGTTCCAAACACTAAAAGAAACAAAAAAAAGAAACTAAACAAAATTACATAAGGGAAGCAGATTGCGAACAAAAAAGATAATGAACAAAAGGATGAGATGAGGAAGGATGGTGTACAAGAAAACAACATGCCACAAGCCCCAGCATTGAAGATTAGAAGGAAAAAGAAGACATTGCTCCTGTTAAGAATAAGAAAAATGACAGAAAGAAAAAGAAGAAAATGATACCCAAAGAGAAAAGCTCTATGATGTTCAAGCCCTCAGTGAAAAAGAACAAGAAAAACATGCCCAAGACTATTACTGGAGGTAAAACAATAGCTTTAAATACTGTCATTGAAGATAGTCTTAAGGAATTAGGGGTGATGGAGAATAACAATACGATGAATATTGAGAATAATCAGAAAGTGATCTCTAAGGTCAGTTCTGATAATGTAGAAAAGGTGGGTGAAAGTAATTCTATTGAAGCTAAGGATATCAATTACAATAGGAAAGAAGGAGACCAACAACTTGTAAAAGAAAAGATTGGAACCAACTCTATGATGTCTAGTCAAGACTCAAGGAGTGTCGATACGAGGGAACCAAAGAACAATCAAGGGGTATCTAATACATAGTCAGAGTCCTTTCCATTAGAAATAAAAAAACATCCTGAAATTCAAGTTGTAGTGGACCTTGGTTGATATAACATTGAGGAGAAGAGAATGCAAGACAATAGCAGGATTGTTGAGGAAGGAGCTAGAAATTCTAGTATGTCTCTTTCAATCAACAGTGCAAAAACTTTCAACAAACAACCTGACGATCCGGATGAATCTCACTTAAAAAGAGAATCTAACAAACAGGGAATCTCTTTTGTTAAAAGAGGGAGAAGCAGAAACAGAAAAACTGGAAAACTAGAAAAAACAAAGAAAAAATGCATCCTTCCTCTAGGGGAAGGAGCCAAAGTTGATTCACTCTTTCCTATATTCCATGATTAGTGCAATCATATGGAATATAGGGGGAATGAGGTCTAAGAAGGCCTTACCTAGGTTGAAAAATCTTTTTCATATCAACAACATAGACTTTGTAGCCACATGGAACTTTTCATCAATAAGAATTAGATTGAAGGATACATGAGATACTTGGGCTTTCAGCACTGTCAGGCTAGCACAAACGGGCAAATTTGGTATTTCTGGAAACAGAACTCTAAAAATGTTATCATTGCCAATGAGGAACAACAAATGGCTATTAAACTCAATCATGCTTTACAGGATATGGAGCTCAACATAACAATTGTCTATGCTAAATGTACAACTAGTGAGAGAAAAGAATTACAGACTAGTCTTGAAGATACACATTCAATCATCAATGGTCCATGGTGNCTAGAAGCTTCGACTCCTCCAACTGTATGGACCACTGTGAGGTTGCAGACCTTGGATTTATTGGCCCTAAATATACATGGTGTAATAATTGGAGACCAAGGAAAAGAGTTTGGAAGAGACTTGATAGAATCTTCATCATGACACTTGGGCTCAACTTTTTCAGAGTTGCACTGTCAAACATCTTAACATGTCGGGCTCCGACCATAGACCTCTATTGTTTCCGGACAACCAAACGACTAAGATCAGTTATTTCAGATTTCTTAACTTCTGGACTAAGCAACAGATTATTATGAGTTGATTAAATAAGTATGGGACACTCCTGTTCAGGGCAGCAACCCCATGTATAGGCTTCATCAAAAGCTGAAAATTCTTAGTAAAAAACTATCGCAATGGTCCAGAGAAAGCATTGGTAATGTTTATGACCAGGTGAGCAAGTGGAAAACATAAGTGGAAGCCTTAGAAGAGTTAGACCAAGTGAGTAATCTGGTACGTCTATCAAGTAATCGATCAGACGGCTGAGATTTGCTCATTAATTAAATATTAATCACGAGCCTTAAACCTATTGGGCCACCAATATACGTAGGAAAATCTTACAGATTCATCCTAAAACTAGACAACTTATTATGCTTAAAAAATGCAGCAATAACTGAATCAAATATTCAATAATTTTCATGAAAGCACTATTCGATTCGTTAATATTATCAATCTTTGATAAATGTTTTTTTATAGAAAAATATTTTCCTCTCCAACGAAACATCTTTTCAAGAAAATAACTATTTTCCGGAAAACATTATTCGGAAATTAACTTCTCTTATACCAAAAACATCTTTAATTATGATGCCGTTATGCTATCTGATTAGGACTTGGAAGCTGGTGGAGATCAAATACAGCTTGATGAAGTTGTGGCAGCTTCACCTGATGGTGCCTGGCATGTTAATATTGTACAATCAGACAATGATCATATTGAGTATGAGCTTCAGCCTCATCAGCATTGCTTACAGATTAGCAATATTAACGAGATTGTGAAGGAGAAGAACATGGATTCACTTCAAAATTTTGGAGGAGTAAAGGGGGTTGTAGAAGCATTGAGTAGTGATGTCGATAAAGGAATTCATGTTGGAGACATTTCTCGCCGCCAGGGGACAAACTTGTCTCAGCACATGACCTTCACTGAGTATGGCCACTTCTTCCTTCAATTAGCGCGCAAGGAACCAACTATTTTGCTTCTTGCAGTTGCTGCAATATTGTCATTTGCTTTTGGAATCAATGAAGAAGGTATGCAGAATGGCTGGTTTGAAGGAGCACTTTTGCTTGTGATCATATTTGTGACTGTATTGATTAAGATAGCAATAAGTTGTTATGAAAGGCGCTGTTGGAAGAAGCAAAATGATCACAAAGAAAACACGATACAAGTTATGAGAGGAGGAAACGAAGTGGCCATCTCGGCCTCGGATATTGTTGACGGCGATATAGCCTTCGTGAAGAAAGGACATTCTGTTCCTGCACATGGTTTGTTTGTTTCGGGGGAAGCATTAGAGCTGTTCCAGCTGGATGATGGAGTATTGTCCATCGTCAATGAGAGAAGTCCATTTTTGTCTCCTGGTTCTAAGGTGATTAATGGTGATGCTAGAATGATTGTTACAAGTGTTCGAGTGGACAAACCAAGCCAAGAAAACAAGATTTCTGAAACGGAGTCCAGTTTTTGTGCCTGCTTTGACAAGTTGAGCAATTGCATACATATTGGTGGGCTGTTGATTAGCATTTTGATCATTTTGGTGCTGTTCTTGCGCTTTAAATTGGGCAAGAAAGATGACGAGAACGGATATAGGTTAGAAACCAAGGGAGAACCAGCTAAACTTGCATCAATAGTGAATGCCATGAAGAAGGTTTTAACAGAAACAAAGGAAACAGCAAGAGTTTGGATAGCTTTACTCGGTGTTACAATGTTGGGGATGACTGAAGGAATACCATTTCTTGTTTCAACTGCAATAGCATATTGGAATTTAGATGTTAAGATGGAACCAGTCTCCACTATCTGTATAGAAAAGGCTAGCTGGTTGAAAGAGCAAAAATTGGAAGTTACTCAGTTTTTTCTTGGCAAAAAAGATGTCACCGTGGTACCGCCACATGTCTGCAGTGTTCTCTCTGATGGAATTGGTGTGTCCACTCTGACTTCTCAAAGAGCCTACCACAGAATAGAAGAACCAATACTATGTTGGGCCGAGAAGAACACGGGTATGCAAAGAGAGACTTTTGATCAGCAGTGCACCATAGTGCATGACAATGATATTGAGATGAACCCTTTAGAAGAACCTTGTGGAGTTGTCATAGAGAAAAATGGAGACAATGGGAAAGAGTACTATTCACACTTCAAGGGCCCTGCTGAATCAATATTGTCTAAGTGTTCCTGTTATTATGACTTAGAAGGTCAAGTGCAGGCCTTGGATGATGAAACAAAGAGTGACTTTGCTCGAGTTAACAACAATGTGAACGTAGTTGCATTTGCCTGCAAACGTACTCAGGTTGCTGAACTTGATGAAAATGGGCTAACATTCATTGGTATGCTCGTCTTAAAAGAAAGTACTATCAATCTGGACGACATGAGGCAAGCAATTGCGACTCTGAAAGAAGGCGGAGTGAAGACCATATTTGCCTCAGAAGAAGATGTTGAAGTACTTGATACTATTGGTCATGACACAGGATTGCTCGATTCGCACGATGCTCTAGTGGTTAAGGGTGAAGATTTCTACAACTTCACTGCAGATGATAGGAAGGAAAAAGTTGAGAAAATTTGCATTATGGGAAATTCCTCTCCACCACACAAGCTTCTTCTCTTAGAGTGTTTGAAGAGAAAAGGTGAAGTGGTGGTTGTGGTAGGAGAAGAAGCAGGTGAGTGTAATCAGCTGGTACTTGAAGCAGCTAATTTTCGCCTGCCTGTGGTGACTAATGTAATGAGCTGGCCTGAAATTATAACTTTCGTAATAAACAGGATCAAGGGAGGAAGAATTGTTTGGGAGAATCTAAGGCAATGGATCCAACTTGAGCTAATATTGGCAATCAGTAGCACATCAATAAACTTCATACTGGTTATATGCAACGGAGATGCCCCATTAACGACAATTCAGTTAGTTTGGGTTAACCTTCTTGTTACGTTTATTGGAGGGCCAGCTTTACTAATTACTCAACACACCACAAGAAAACTAAGGGATGAACTATCTATCAAACCGAGAAAACCCCTAGTTACTAAGGCCATGTGGAGAAACATACTATTTCAAGCTTCTTATCAGACTGGCATTTTTGTATTCCTGCAACTCAGAGGAAGTGCAATTCTGTACATCACTCCAAAAGTTACTAAAACTGTAGTCTTTAACGGATTCGCTTTGTGCCAGTTTTTTAACATGTTCAGTGCAAGGGAGTTGGAACAGAAGAATTTTTTCAAGGGACTTGGCCAAAATTACTGGTTTTGGGCAGTGTCTGGGCTCTTTCTTGTGTTACAGGTGGGATTCATTGAAGTAGAGCCTCTCTTTAGCAATACGGCACGACTGAATTGGGAGCAATGGGCTGGATGCATTATGATTGGAGCTGTTACATGGCTGTTTGATGGGATAGTAAAAATGGGGATCAGAATCATAAAGATAGATAAATGTGACTCATGTGGGGTTCTTCACCTAGCTAGAAAGTGCATATCCAATATTGATTTCAAGTATTGCTTTAACAAAAATCAGTTGCTGCTGCTACACTGGACCAAAAAGTACACCAAGTTCTACTCTTGCTTCCTTGGATTCTCCAAGATCTACTAGTGGAAAGGTACTATACAAATCCATACTACCTAATCATTATAGTAAGTTCAAACAAAAAAAATCTTTCTTTTTCTTCCTAAAATTTTGGATATCAAGTTCTAGTTCTTCTTCTTTTGCAGTGGCTGGATAACGAATATCACACGTCGTGTGAAATCAACCAAGCATGGAGCTAATACTTTGGTGGATTAATTGTGTTGCAGTAGCTGCAATTTTGAGTACATATTTCCACGGTTGGGGCTAGCTAGTTTATGTTAATTCTTTCATTAAGTTTCTCATTTTTTAAGATGTATATTGGGTGGAGAAATTAAAATGCAATATTGTTCTTTTTTCTTTTCACTTTTAACTAAATTCAGGAATGCAAACTTATTATGCAGAAAGCAGGAATTCTATAAATTTCAAATAAAGGAAATTTGCTCAAAATCAGAAAGGAAGCTAGCTAGTCAGTACACATTCTGCTAATTTACTGTAGTAAAGGAAGATTGATATCATATGCAAAAATATAACTTACCTCAACGTAGTTTTTCTCAAACTTGGTGTAAATAATGTACTAGATAGCTCTTCTTGAGGAAAATTTAATTAGCCAGGTATGCTACTGCAAGACTTTAAACTTCAGCAAAGTCAACTTGCAGTGGTCGTTTCTTATTATATATGGTCCCCACAAATATCCAATAGGGGATATTAAGTTTATTTTTTATCCAAACATTAACTTTTATCTGTCTTTTTATTTTTTTCGTTTTACATTTGGTGTCCGATATTTGTATTAGAGCCCGACTATATCCTTATTAGCGCCGTGTATAATTCATTCGGAGGAAACGTTCCCTGCCGAGAATTTAATTTATATCGATCCTTTTTCTTTGTGTCTTCAACTAAGTATTCGTCTTTGAGGCAAGGAATTTAAGGGTAAAACATCCAATACGAAAGACACCAAATTACACAGACTTAATTAATTATAGGGAGTAGACCAATGCACTTGGTAGTGGTACGTATGTAATGTCATTTAACTGTGGGGATGTGCACAAATAGCCACTAATAGAAGTTGTCTTTATTTTAAAATAAGTGTTTTAAATATATTTATTCTTTAGCCATTAGTTTAATAAACTTTTATCTGACTGGACGAAAATACCCTTCAGCTATAACTTATAAGTTATACCTAAGCTTTTATTAACGATCACCACAATTAACTTCAGCAGCAGCAATGCAATAGTATTCAACTTACCCGACTGTGATCGCGAATTGCAGAAGCTTCTCCCTCCGATTTCAAACCATAATATTCAACTTTCTCGTCCAAAAATCAACATAAATTTACAGTAAGTTATGATTTTGTGTTTTCTATTGATTTTTATTTCTTTACTATAAATTAGATTTCTTTTTTTGAATTTCTGGATTGATAAGCTTAAGAACATCACGTCCTGTAATAATTCGATAAAAATTGAGGACATAATGTTAAGGATTTGGTGTCCCCGTTTCAAATTTGAAAACGTTAAGGACACAATGTCTTTAACCTTTTTGTTGTTGTTCTGAATATTACGGAAATACTGTCATAGTTTTGAAAATTGTTTAAAAAAGTTAAGGACACTAGGTCCTGAAGTTTGATTTTTAAGTTCAAAAGTTAACGACACTTGGTCCTTAACTTTGATTTTGAAGTTGAAAAGCTAAGGACACTAAGTCCTGAAGTTTATATTGAAATTGAAAACTTAAGGACACTAGGTCCTAAAGTTTGATTTTCAAGTTGAAAAGTTAAGGACACTAGGTGCTGAACTTTGATTTCCATGTTCAAAACTTAAGGACACTAGGTCCTAAAGTTTGATTTTCAAGTTGGAAAGTTAAGGACACTAGGTGCTGAACTTTGATTTCCATGTTCAAAACTTAAGGACACTAGGTCCTGAAGTTTGATTTTCAACTTCAAAAATTAAGGACACTAGGTCCTCAAGTTTGATTTTCATGTGTCAAAAGTTAAGGACACTTGGTTCTTAACTTTAAATTTCAAGTTCAAAAGTTAAGGACATTTTGTCCTTAACTTAGTCCTTAACTTACAGTATCTATTCTTAATTATACAAGGATTGCTCTTGAC
>ML312937.1:0-15569 GCA_005239505.1 Nicotiana paniculata | reverse complement strand
TACAAAGCCTCTTTCACCGAATATCGATCTCAGGTGACAGTGAAGATAACACCAGCTTACTCTTAACTTTCAAATCACTTTTTATTTCTCATCCGAGCTCATGACATCCTTGTTAACACCAAACCGCACTCTCAATTCTTACTCCCAGTTACATACTGCTTACCGTACCTAACATGCCAATATGAGATCGCGCAAGAATTCCATCATAACCTCTGAACCACTAATAGGGTGAGAACTTCATCATATAGAAACCTTTTACTTACCTCAATTCAAGAGAACAGTAACAACACTCAAGTGAATTCTCAAAATCACCCAACATGCAATTCCTTAAGTAGTGGTCTGAACCACCATAACCCTTCCGGGATCCACCTACACCTAACAGGCCATAGCACTCTAATGCTCCCACATGAAATCTATTATGACGGCCGACAAGCCCCGCACATACCGGCCCAAACCTCATGCATAATTTAACTACACTGATGAAGCTGATCACTGCCGCAAATGTGCCATTCCAACCATGGCTAATCAATCTATCTTCTTTTAATCATCCTTAATGGACTCAGAAATAATAGTAACTTCCTTCAACTCATAGAAAACGCAACCCCCACTCATCCCGAGTGACCTTGACTCACGAGACCGTGCTGCCTAAATCCCGCAACCCGTCTCATAACCTCATGATAATCATTCTACAACCCGGAGTTTATTTCTCTCACTCATCCAATACTACCCTGCATGCTGAAATTAACATAGAACACTCCAGTTATCTTCCCTTTCTCTGAAATTACGCTGAAAAAGCTCGACTCTTAATCATACTGCTGCCTGAAATCCTTAAATACCGCACTCTTAACTTTTGAATTCACTAGGATTGCTAATGAGAGTCACCCACTCTGACCGGTCCCGAATACAATCAACTCCAAGGCTCTTCTAGCACATGAACACCCTTTTCAATGAAACACGTGACTGAGTCACTAGCCTTACAACTCGCCTATGCCTTAGGCATAAATTCTGAATCTTCCAAAGCCTAACCCTGGTCCAACAGGACCAACTTTTGCACATATTTATCAAATCATATGCACAATTACCATTTTACTCTTTTCCCCTTAGTTGCAATAACTTGCCATGACACCGACAATCCGCCACCCCATGAGAACACAATCCTACAACCTAACTGCAGGTGGTGGGACTCCCCCACTTAGCCCAAAGCTACTCTTTGCACCACTCTAGACCCTACTGAGATCCTTTCTCCTTTGTTAGCATGATTTTGCTTAACCAATCCGTCCAATTCTTCTAAATTCTCTTGATAGCACTCCCTAATTACTCAAATTCTCTAGAATCATTCACACATCCTGCCTCCTACTGAACATCCACTAGAATCCCTCACAGAGACTTGCCAACCACACAACCGGTAACCTACTCACAGGAGGTAACCCACCTATGTAATTATGCAACTGACACCTTCCAACGACGCTGCATTGCACTATCTCTACGACATCAATACTCCATCCTAAGCCCGTTCTTATTCACTAACCTTACCAGTCCGCCCGCTCCCCATGGACATCTACTCACTGTGCTACAATACCTTCTAAGTCACCACTATGCTGCCGCTCCCCGACTTTGGGACTGCTCGACTTCCACTTCCTACACTTGACCTCCTAGAAATGGAACCACCGCCTAGCCTCAATTCAATATCATTCTCTTCCAACCGCATTCTTCAGTACTCCTTCACCATACTCTGTCCCCATGCACCCGAAGAAACCATGGCACTGACGAACTTAACACATTCCATTCGATCAAGGACGACGATAACACGTCACAGGTGAATACTCCACCTTAGTTGAAAACACCAAGTCTTACTACTTTATCAATCCAAAACCTGGTCATCTATAGATCAATTGCCTTCCTTCCGCCGGATTTTAAATACTGAAATCTCGAAATCACACCCTGAGAAGACCTCCCTTCAAGCCATTCATCACCCCCAACCTATGGGCAAGCATTCTATCATCATATCGACATCGTGCGATAACCAATCGTAAGCATCATCACCACCTGAGCATAGCCTCGCATGCTCTTATTTACACAGCTACTGAGCTGAAACAACATATTATCCTTCTGCAGGGCAACAACAACATCCCTCACCAACTACACATGGGAAACATCTCGCACCATATTCGTAGCACCATTTCAATTCCTCAATTTCCTGATTCATAGAAAGCGCTCCGCGACGCATAAGATTGAGTAGGAATAAGCATAGGCATAAGCTTCAAAGGAATCAAATCGCATGATGAGGAATCAAATCGCATGATGAGGAATCAAGAAGGGAAGTACTCCTAACAGCCCTGTAGCCTCTCGAAGATAAGTACAAACGTCTCTGTACCGATCCACAAGACCCTATTAGACTTGCTCATGACTCGTGAGACCTAAGGGAACCTAGCGCTCTGATACCATGTTGTCACGAACCAAAATCTACTAAGGTCATGATGGTGCCGGACACCATCGTTAGGCAAGCCAATCATTAATAAGTTGGAATAAATTCCTGTTTTAACATTTATGAAAATAATTACCTTTCACTTTATTACCTAATAACTAAATAAAATCCGTTAAGTAAATACAATGGTTTAAATATTCCATTTTTAGCAAATATATTCCGACACATCCTAGAACCCGGTGTCACAAGTACATGAGTAAATTTTAAGAATTTCACAAATACTACAAGCTTGTCCGAAATATAAATTGGACAAGGAACTTAAACTGGAAATAAATACAATATGAGGGAGACTCTGTCAGCTGCGGATCGCCTCCGGATGATGCAGCTCGCCTAAGTCTCCAACCAGCCACGTCGCTATGAAAGTACCGGTGCAATAAAAATGCACAGCAAGTGTAGCATGAGTACGAAAACAACGTGTACTCAGTAAGTCGCCCGCCTAACCTCAGATAGGTAGTGACGAGAGGTAGAATTAGACACTCACTAAGGTCCAACAAATTAATTTAACAGAATATGATGAAAACAGTAGGCATGTAAAGGTAGTACAACAGCAAATATATAAGGCACTGAAATCCAAGTAAATACTGGAAGTAAATAAACAGTTACTACTCCTTCATTTTCCTCCAAATATCTTAAATAAACAATTTCTTCTTTGTTTCCCCCAAATATCTTATCACTTCAAAATCCATGAAAAACATTTAACAATTTAGCATGCGCATACGGGATAAGGACAATCGTCCTGAGCCATCATAATAATCATCTTTGTGCACTGCCGAGGGTCGAACGGCCAAAACCATAATATTTCTTTCAATCTCGCCGTGGAGTACGACCCGCTCCCATGAGAGTGGGGGAAATAACACTCCACTCGCGAAATGTAAATTGCGAAGCGGTCACATGCACTCATGCACAATCAACAGCCCACCCCGACTACATCGGGAAAACAAATACTCAACTAAATGACAAATGTTCCTTTTCAAAATCACAAAAAATAGTATTTAAATCTTTTCTCGAAATTCATTTGCAAAGTTTAATAATATTCAATAATATAACCTTATTAAGAATACAATTATCCACGGAGGAAATAAATTCTCTTTCTAGATGATTAAGAAAATGAAATCTGGCCTTCTTTAGATATTCAATTTCGATTTCTATTGTATTAGAAGTCGAATATCACAGGCAAGATCACAAGTACAACAATTAAGGCATGCTAGTGGGTCCTAGGCTACTGGGACATGTCATAATAGTAGCTACGCACGCACCCCCGTCACCTCGTGCGTACGTAGCCCCCGCAGATAGTAGCACATACTTAATTAGTTAACCTAGGAGGAGAATTCCCCCTCACAAAGTTAGAAAGGAGACTTACCTCGCTCCGAAATTCCATAACCGGCTTCCAAGCCCTCCTGACGACTCCAATGGATGCACAACGCCCCAAATTCTATCCAAACAATGACATACCAATGAAAATATACTCTAATATTAGCAACAATTCCAAATTATATAATTTTCCAACCCCGTTCAGCGAATTGACCAAAATGCCCTTGGGCCCACATGCCCGGAATCCGAAATTTCTCGAAGATATATTCTACCCATAGCGTTACTAGTTCAAATATACAATTTACTCTAAATTTCATGCTCAAATTCGTGGTTAAAATCCAAATATAAATTTCTAGGTTTTCTTCAAGATTTTCCAATTTTCCTACAAATTCTCATGTATAATTCCATGTAATAACCTTGTATTTAACTTCGAAACATGAACTAATTACTTACCTAGCATTGCATGAAGAAAATCCTCCTTTGAAGCCTCCCAAAATCGACTATGTGAAGATGAAATAGTGAGGAAATAGCCAAAAATCACGGTTATAAAACATTCTGCCCAGGCCATTTTTCGCATCTGTGACTCGCACCTGCGATTCCGCAGGTGCGCCCAAACTTCCGCACCTGCGGTTTTCCTCAGCTCAAGCCAGACTTCGCACCTGCGCCCTTGTCCGCATCTGCGGCTTCGCAGGTGCGGAAACTCCAATGCACCTGCGCTCCCTCCCAAACCAGCAAACTTTCGCACCTGCGGCGCTAAAGCCGCACCTACGGCTCCGCACCTGCGGCCGAAGCCTCGTATGTGCGGTCACACCAGATGACAGCAACCTCAGCCTTCTTCAAACTCAAAACTTGATCTGGTAACCACCCGGAATCCACCCGAGGCCCCCGGGACCCTGTCCAATTGCACCAACCTTTTCCAAAACATAGTGCGGACTTGCTCGAGGCCTCAGATCACATAAAACAATGCCGAAATGACGGATCGCTCTAAAATTCAAACTTTAAGAACTTGAAATTTCAAACTTCCACATTCGATGCCGAAACCCATCAAATCACGTACGATTGACCTCAAATTTTGCACACAAGACATATTCGACATTACGGACCTGCTCCAACTTCCGGAATCACATTCTAACCCTGATATCAATATTTCGACTTTCGGTCGGATTCCTCAAAAACCTTTAAATTTCTATCTTTAGCCAAATGACTTCAAAATGACCTACGAACATCCGAATTCACTTCTGATCGCGCTCCCTACTCCAGAATCACCATACACAGCTATTCCCAGGCTTGGAATCCCAAACGGACATCAATAACACTGAATTGCGCTTCAAGTCAAACCTAGGAAATTTCCTTCATGACTTCCACAATATACGCCAAAACTCTAACGGATTACCCGATCTGGACATACGAACCTGCAGGAACCTTCAAATCCTGATTCGGAGGTCGTTTACTCAAAATTCCAATCTTAGTCCATTTCTCTAACTTAAGGCTTCTAAAATGAGAATTTTCTTTCCAATTTGACTCCGAACTTCCCGAATTTCAATTTCCTATCAAACGCACGAGTCATAATACCTGAAATGGAGCTGCTCACGACTTCAAACCGCTGAACGACGCGCTAGAGCTCAAAACGACCGATCGAGTCGTTATACCATTCAATCCTAAAACACCAAACTAACTTAGTCGAGCCTTCAAACCACATCGAACAATGCTAAAATCATGAATCATCCTTCGATTCAAACATAAGGAACTTAGAATTTTCCAATTCGACAACCGATGCCGAAACCTATCAAACCACGTCCGTTTGACCCCAAACTTTTCTCACAAGTCATATACAACCCTACAGACCTATTACAACTTCCAGAATCGAAAACCGACCCCGATATAAAAAATTCCACTGCCGACCAAAATCTCCAAAACTTCAGCTTTCGCCATTTCAAGCCTACATGAGCTACAAACCTCCAAAATACAATCCGGACACGTCCCTAAGTCCAAAATCACCTAACGGAGCTAACAGAATCGACGAAACTCCATTCCAGAGTCGTATTCACATAGTTCTGATTACGATCCAAATCTAAAGGCTTAAGCTACCATTTTAGGGACTAAGTGTCCCAAAACACTCCAAAAACCAAAAGTAAACCTCCTGACAAATCACGATAGCAGAAATAGATATGGGGAAATCAGTTAATAGGGTATCGTGGCTATAACTCTCAAGACGACCGGCCGGATTGTCATATCCTCCCCCTCTTAAAATAATCGTTCATCCTCGAACAAGTATGGAGACATACCTGAAGCTGTGAAACGATCAGGATAAAGGTTGCGCATATCCTGCTCGGTCTCCCAAGTCTCCTCCTCGACCGACTGACCCCTCCACTAAGCCTTTACTGAAGAAATATTCTTTGACCCGAGCTTTCTGACCTGCCTATCCAAAATAGGCACTGTCTCCTCAACATAAGATAGATTATTGTCCAACTGGACTGAGCTGAAATCCAATACCTGAGTCGGATCACCGTGATACTTCCGGAGCATAGAAATGTTGAATATCGGATGAACTCCTGCTAGGCTGGGAGGTAAGGCAATCTCATAAGTAACCTCCCCAACACGTCGCAACACCTCAAAAGGACCAATGTACCTCGACCCCAGCTTGCCCTTCTTTCCGAACCTCATAACGCCCTTCATAGGCGACACCCGGAGCATGACCCTCTCTCTAACCATCAATGTTACATCACGAACCTTTCGGTCTCGCATAACTCTTCTGTCAGGAGTGAGCCGTGTGAAGTCGATTCTGAATCATTTTTACCTTATCCAGGGCATCCTGGACCAAATCTGTACCTAATAATCGGGCCTCGCCCGGCTCGAACCAACCCACTGGGGACCGACACCATCTACCATACAGAGCCTCATATGGTGGCATCTGAATGCTGGACTGATAACTGTTGTTGTAGGCAAACTCCGCAGGTGGAAAGAACTAGTCCCATGACCCTCCAAACTCCATCACACACGCACGAAGCATATTCTCTAGTATCTGAATAGTGCACTCGAACTGCCCGTCCGTCTGAGGCTGAAATGCTGTGCTTAGCTTCACTCTAGTGCCTAACTCCTACTGTATGGCTCTCCAGAACTGTGATGTAAACTGTGTACCCTGGTCAGAGATAATAAATACCGGTACTCCATGAAGCCTAACGATCTCACTATGTAGATTCGAGCCAGCTGCTCGGGAGAGTATGTAGCCATCACTAGAATGAAATGAGCTGACTTGGTCAGCCGATCCACAATCACCCAACGTCGAACTTCCTCGAAGTCCATGGGAGCCCAACTATAAAATCCATGGTGATCCGCTCTCACTTCCACCGTGGGATCTCTAAATTCTGAAGCAAGCCACTCGGTCTCTTATGCTCGTACTTAACCTACTAAAAGTTGGGACATCGAGCCACAAACCCAACTATATCCTTGTTCATCCTCTTCCACCAATACTGCTTCCTCAAATCCTGGTACATCTTCGTGGCACCGGGGCGGATGGAATACCGCGAGCTGTGGGCCTTCTCAAGAATCTACTCCCGAAGCCCATCCACATTAGGCACACATATGCGGTGCTGCATCCTCAACACGCCTTCATCACCAATAGTCACATCTCTAGCATCACCTCGCCGAACCCTGTCCTAAAGAATGAGCAGATGGGGGTCATCATACTGACACTCCCTGATACAATCATAAAAGGAAGACCAAGAGACCACACAAGCCAATACCCATCTCGGCTCCAAAATATCTAATCTGACAAACTGGCTGGATAATGCCTGAACATCCAATGCTAAGGGTCTCTTTGCTGATGGAAGATATGCTAAGCTCTCCAAACTCTCCGCCCGATGACTCAAAGCGTCAGCCATCATATTGTCCTTCCCCGGGTGGTACAAAATGGTGATGTCATAATCCTTAAGTAGCTCCAATTACCTCCGCTGACGCAAGTTAAGATATTTTTGCTTGAACAGGTGCTGCAAACTCCGGTGATCCGTGTATATCTCACAAGGCACAACATACAAATAGTGCCGCCAAATCTTCAGGGCGTGAGCAATAACTGCTAACTCAAGATCATGGACATGATAGTTCTTCTCATGCACATTCAACTATCTGGACACGTAGAAAATCACCCTACTATCCTGCATCAACACCAAGCCAACACCAATCTGTGAAGCATCACAATATACGGTGTAAAACCCCGAACCTGTAGGTAATACCAATATTGGGGTTGTAGTCAAAGTTGTCTTGAGTTTCTGAAAGCTCTCCTCAGACTGCTTTGTCCACCTGAATGGAGAACCCTTCTGGGCCAGCCTAGTCATAGGTGCTGCAATAGATGAGAATCTCTCTATGAAACGACGGTAATACCCCGACAAACCAAGAAAACTGCGGATCTCCGTAGCTGATGACGGTCTAGGCCAACTCTGCACTGCCTCTACATTCTTCAGATCCACTTTGGTCCAGTCACTCAATACTACGTGGCCTTAGAATGTCATTAAATCTAGCCAAAACTCACACTTGGAAAATTTTGCATACAACCTCCTCTCCCTCAAAGTCTGAAGCACAGTCCTCAGGTGCTGCTCATGATCTTCCCGAGTCCGGGAATACACTAGGATGTTGTCAATGAACACAATGAGAAGGAGTCAAGATAAGGTCGAAACACACTGTGCATCAAATGCATAAATGCTGCTGAGGCAATGGTCAGCCCGAAAGATATGACAAGAAACTCATAGTGACCATTTATGGTCGTGAAAGCAGTCTTCGAGATATCTGGATCTCGAATCTTCAACTGATGATAGCCTGAATGTAAGTCAATCTTTGAAAACACCCTATCACCTTGTAACTAATCAAATAAGTCATCAATGCGAGGTAATGGGTACCTGTTTTTCACTGTAACCTTGCTCAGCTGGCGATAGTCAATACACATACGCATAGAGCCATCCTTTTTCTTCACAAATAATACCGGAGCACTCCAAGGTAACACACTGGGCCGAATGAATCCCTTATCAAGCAACTCATGCAACTGCTCCATCAACTCCTTCAACTTAGGAGGATCCATACGGTAAGGAGGAATAAAGATGGGCTGAGTGCCCGACAACAAATCAATGCCAAAATCAATATCTTTGTCGGGCGGTATGCCTGGAAGATCAACTGGAAACACATCTGGAAAATCCCTTACTATTGGAACTGACTCAACTGTAGGGGTATTAATACTGACATCTCTCACATAAGCTAAATACGCGCCACTCTAATCGCGGTAAGCCTAGCATAGCCAGCGTCATGGTCTTAGCGTGACAATCAAGAATAGCATAATGGGGTGACAACCACTCCATGACTAAGATAACATCAAAATCTACCATTCTGAGTAATAATAAATCGGCTATGGTCTCAAAAACACTAAGAGAAATCAAACACGACCGGTATACGCGGTCCACAACAAGAGAATCTCCCACAGGAGTAGATACATAAACATGGGAACTCAAAGAATCCTGAGATACACCCAAATGTGGAGCAAAATAAGAAGACACATATGAATACGTAGAGCCTGGATCAAATAATACCGACGCATCTCTATGACAGATTGGAACAATAACTGTAATGACAGAGCCGGAAGCAACTCCCTCTTAACGATCCAGAAGAGCATAATACCTAGCCTGACCTCTCCTTCTAGAGTGACCTCGACCTCCTGACCTCCACCTAGAGCTGGCTGAGCAGGTGGGGCGGCAGCTGGTGCTGGAAGCATGGCTGGAGGACCTGGTGGAGCATGTGGTGGCTAAGAAGTCTGCGGAGGTGCACCCCTCCTAAGCATGGGGCAACCCTTCACCATATGGCAAGTGTCTCCACACTCAAAATAACCCCTCGAAGGGTGTGGCTGCTGTGACTGACTCGGGCCAGGTCTGCTGGACTGGCCGCTAATAGCACCCCGAGCTGGAGGTATACTCGATATTGGCGGCGCATAATAAGGCTCCTGAGGCCTAGAAGGGGTTGGAACACCGCTGGATGCTGGAAGAGCTGAATGAAAGGGGAGACTCACATAACTTATACCATGGCGAGCTGTTGGGGCACGAGCTTCAGAATAATAACCAGTCTCTCGAGACCTATTGACCTATCTCTTCTCTCTATCCCAAAGCATGCTCTCCACTCTCATGGCAATACACAAGACCTGCTGATAAGAGATATCCATCTCCAACTCCCTGACCATACTGGTCTTGATACTGGGGTGGAGTCCCTCAATAAAGCGACGAACCCTCTCCTGAACTGTGGCAACCAAGGCCGGTGCATGTCGGGCCAACTCACTAAAACAGACTGCATACTCTGACACAATCATAGAACCATGGTGCAACTGCTCAATCTCCACGCACCATGCATCCCTGATGCTTTGAGGAAAATACTCTCTCAAAAACATATCCGAGAACGGAGTCCATGTGAGTGAGGCTGCCTCGTCCGGAGTACTCAGCTCATAAGCACGCCACCACTGGTAGGCTGCTCTTCTAAGATGGAAAGTGGTGAAAGAAACCCCACTCATCTCCGCTATGCTCATAGTATGGAGAATAAGATTACACTCCTCCAAAAAACCCTGAGCATCATCTGAAGCTAATTCGATGAAAGTAGGTGGGTAGTACTTCTTGTACCTCTCGAGTCTAATTTGCTCCGCCTCAGAAGCAGTTATCCTGATCTCATGTTGAACCGGATCTACCGGTGGCATAGGAATAAACTCTAGGCCTGATCAACCTGGACCCTCTGCTCAGGAGTACGAGCTGCGGGAGTCTGTGTCTCTCCCCCGAACTGAGATGTGTCGGGAGCTAGTGGGATCAATCCAGCCTGAGCCAAGGTGCTGAACATGCTCATGAACTAGATTAGAGTCTCTTGGAGGGCTGGTGCTGCAATAGGAACCTCTAGTGCCTGCCCTCCAGCTGGAGCTGTTGGGGGCTCCTCTATCACAGCTCGTGCGTGTGTTCTGGCTGCACCGCGTAGTCGTCCTCTACCCCGGACCCAACCTCTAGCGTCTCTAGCAGGGGGCTCGGGTGCCTGATCATCAGATTTCTCGTTACGGGTCCTCACCATCTATGAGAAACAATAAATGAGAGAATTTTAGAATTTGATGCCAATACCTCGCACGACAAGGAAATCAAAGAAGTATGATTGTTTCTAATAGTTGCATAGCCTCCTGAAGATAAGTACATACGTCTCCGTACAGTTCCGCCAGACTCTAATAAATCATCTTGTGACTCGCGATACCTATGAACCTAGAGCTTTGATACCAACTTGTCATGACCCAAGTTCTACCTTTGTGAATTTGTCGTGATGACACCTAGTCCCTACGAGTAGGTAAGCCTAACACCTTGCGGAAATGAAATAAAAGCATGAACGTTAACCACTAACAGTAACAATGATCTAACAAGCAACTGAATGCCGCCCGACATATACAATTATCGACTTCCGAAATATGCAAAACCATCCCAAAACCCGAAACACTATAAGTCACAAGCTACTAAGAAGTCTTAACTATTCTATACATCATTTTCTACAGAAAGAGGAAAAAATGAACATAAGGGGATACAGGGGGACTCCGAGGATCTACGAGCGCGGGAAGATGTACCTTGAAGTCTCCAATAAGCAGCAGCGACTGCAACTAGTGATGAGGCTGGTAAGATGAACCTGGATCTGCACACGAAAAACATGTACATGAAAGGGTGTGAGTACACGACAATGGTACCCAATAAGTTCCAAGCCTAACCTCGGCCGAGTAATGACGAGGTCAGGTCAGGGCCCTATTGGTGTATATATATAATAAAGCAAGAGAAAAATAAAATATTGCAGAAAAATAAAGATTGAAACTTAACAAGGAGGGAAGCATAGAAAACAACAGCTCAGTACATAGAAATACAATAGGGGATATCCCGAGATACCGTCTCGTAGGCCCAAACGTAAATATGCGGGGGGATCTCCTGGAATACCGTTCCGTAGTCCCAAAGTAAATATACAAGACAGGGGGATCTCCCGAAATACCGTTCTGTAGTCCCAAAGTAATATGCAGTACATGGGGATCTCACAGAATACCGTTCCATAGTCCCAAAGTAAATATGCAGAACATAGGGATCTCCCCGAATACCGTTCCGTAGTCCCAAAGTAAATATGCAGGCCAAACAATAGAATTCAATAATTACAACACGAAATCCTACAATTTAGGCTAAGCATAAGTTAAGAAGAAACAGGTAAATTCACTAAACATATTGCATGTAGTTCAGATAAATAGTTAAGGCAGATAGGCATGCTATACTAGTCTAGCAGGATACTACACATGCTGATATAATTTAAATAAGAAGGAAAATCAGGTTATTACTTAGTAGAAATCGGGGTTTTACAACAATTAGCCCGTGTACGTACTCGTCACCACACGTACACGACGCTCATATATAAAAAATAGTACCAATCCTAAGGGGAGTTCCCCCAAGCAAGGTTAGGCAAGCCATTTACCTCGAGCCAAACTCAATCAATCCGAAACAATGCTCTTTCCACGAAAATCCGACTCCGAATGGCCCAAATCTAGCCAAAATCAGTTACATAACATGAATACAACTACAAGGAACTAATCTAGCTACTGAAATCAAAGCTAAAACAAGTAATTGGAAATTCGTCCCAAAAAGCCTCCCCGAGCCCACGTCTTGGAATCGGGTAAAAGTTACCAACTATGGACACTTATTCACTCACGAGTTCACTCGTACCAAAATTATTCAAATCCGATGTATAAATCCCAATCAAAACTCAGAAATTCGGTTGGGGAAATTTTCCCCATTTCCCAACTTCCTCACTCAAATTACTTAATTAAATGAAGAAAACAACAATAGATTAATTAAATATAACTAAAATCGAGTTATGAGCCGTTACCCCAAAGATCTCTCTGAAAATCTGATGCGTGGCTAGAATTCATGATTTTAAGCATTATATACCTTACATTTTATGTGCTTTTGTGATAAAAATACACGTTATATGTGCATAATGGAGTCTATTTCATGTGTAGGTGAATTGGAGAGGGAATCCAATATAAATGGATGCATAAACGTCAAAAATACGCTCAAGAGTCGAAAAGGAGTAACCCGGGCTATAGTGGGGGCGTTTTGGCCTTAAAGCCAGGCCTAGCCTGGCTATAGTGGGGCGTTAGACCCATAAAGCCAGGCCTAGCCTGGCTATAATGAGTCATTTGGGGCTTAACTCCTGGGTCCCGCGTTCGGTCAATTTCGAGTTTTGAAGGTTCTAAGTGTTTCCCGGTTTGAATGGAAGCTCCTACACGGTTAGGGTTTGTCCCAAACTTATAAATAGATCCAAAAACACAACTTTGAGGGATTATTCATGAGTTTTTCAGAGGATTGACATGAGGGGACGTGGATGAACACACACCACGCTTGAAGGAGGCTTCTACCGAGTTTTTCTTCTCTTCTCTTCCTTAATTTTCATAATTAGTTCTAGAGTTTTGGGTGCTACATGAGCGTTGTAGTTTGAAGCTTGAATTGTTCTTATTNTTTCATAGTTTATTAGTTCTAGAGTTTTGGGTGCTACATGAACGTTGTAGTTTGAAGCTTGAATTGTTCTTATTATTTTATCATATTGGTTTATTTATTCAATCTTGCACTTAATTATTTGATTGCTTGATCACCAATTGAATACTATTTATGAATCTTGGATTGAACTCGGGAGAGGGAATTCTAGATTGCATATAAGATTGGGTAGATCAAGATCTTAACCCTTCAGGGGAGCGGATTTGCGGTTAGGATAGGAATATACCTAATCGTCTTGCTTGGTTATTATACGGGAATTATTAATGCGTTCTTGTTAATCCTATTTTCATAGGAATATAGGCTACGAGCAGTATTAACCTCGTCAATCAATAAACCAGATAAATTAATTAGACGATTTAAATGGAAAACTCAACAGGANTTAATTTCATAGTTTACTATTCTAGATTAATTTTAGTTAAATATTCATACTTTAGTATTCGCTTGAATAGATTAATTGTTTGGGTTTAATTTAGTTGATAGTTAATCACAAGTCCCTATGGGTACGATATCTGGACTTACAATCCTATATTACTTGTTTACCACGTATACTTGCGTGTGCGTTTGGGATCCAACAAGTTTTTGGCGCCGTTGCCGGGGACTTAGAAATTAACTATTCTACTAGATTACATTTTTACTTTTGTCTATTTAAGTTTTTAATTTTTTTTATTTTTTATTTGTATCTTAATTTAATATTTTATTATCTTTCTTGACATGGCATCTTGGAATAATAATTGGTCGAATAGTGGTTATTCTTATTGTGATGATCCTTGTCCATATTGTGGAGGACCATACATGTGGAAATATTATCCATCTCAATCTAATGTGTGGAATTTTTGTAATGTGTGTGGTTGTCAAGGTGTCTATTGGGATGGTTGTCCTAATTCTTATTATCCTTCTCAGAGCTTTTATTGTAATGTTTCTAATAATGTTAATGAGTTTGATAGGAGCAAGGAACTGGAGGATATGGAAAGAGTGGCTCATATTATGGACTTGATGAGACAAGGAGCGGAGCAACAGAACATGATAGCCGAGCAAAAAGGACTTGAAGCCTTAGCTATCAAAAGACTCCAGGCTAAAGTGGATGAATTAATGGCCAATTTCCAAGAAGAACCTCAACTCGACGAAGAGAGCNTATGACAGAGCAGCTGATTGAAGGAAGAACTGAGCTCGGGCAAGAGATAGACCAATTTGGCTCAGATATCCATGACCTGCAGAGTCAATTGAATAAAAAGGTTGAGGTGTCTGATGCCCTACCATCAATAGTTGTGGATACTGGCCAGCTTGTGGAGCTGAAAGAGGAAATCCAAATATTCGACCAAATGATTAATGATGTCAAGGATGATGAAGAGTATAAAAGAGAGGATGTCAAAAATAATGCAGTTTTAGAATTGGAGCGTATTGGACCTCATTCTAAACACTTTTCAACATTGTGTTTGGTTGGTGACATGGGAATTGATCCATTAGAGAATATATAGGAGACAATGGATGAGGAACAAAGTGTTTATATTCTGAAATTTGTGATGTCAAGAAGACAAAATGACATCCCTCACCTAAGGGCCAAGAAGTGCAAGATGTGATACCTATTTTTTGTTCCTTCATTTTTACACCACCACCCCATGAACGTGACAGAAAAATTGATGCAAAATTGGTGACTCAATTCATATCCTCAAAGTGGAAGGAGAAGTGGTGAAGTAGAAGAATCGTGCCACGACTATAAATAAGGAGCTTGTTGGGAGGCAACCCAGCCTGTATATCTTTTCATTATTTTTTTTAGTGTCAGTTTTGTGTTATTTTTATTTTGCAGAGTAGGGGAAGTCTGAGTACCCAAAAGTTGAAGCTGAGGGGCATGTTTGAGCTTAAGTGTGGGGTCATCCCGATTCTAAAGATTGAGAATCATGTCCGGGATATGCCCGAGGGGGTCTCAGGGAGTATTTCTCACCCTTGTTTTAATGTTTTCTTTATGATCATGCATCAAGGACTATGCATAACATAAGTGTGGGGTGGGGAAACTACTTTCTGAGGTGTAATTGTATAAAATTATTGTTTTTTAGAAAAATCTCGAATTATTCCCAACGATGGATCTGTTGGACAATTTTCTTGAGGATAAAGTCCGATTTAAAAACGCCAAAAATATTTTTTTTTATTTTTTGTAGGATAGATAGGTAGTATCCCTTGGTTTTTCTTTGGGCAATGGTTCTTTTCCAAGG
>MDKI01115230.1:0-30317 GCA_005239505.1 Nicotiana paniculata | reverse complement strand
TCTGTCTGAAATAATAGAAATTGGAATACCATGCAGACGAACGATCTCCCGAATATAAATCTCTGCCAACCGCTCCCACGAATAAGTAGTCAGTACCGGAATGAAATGGGCTGATTTGGTCAGCCGATCAACAATCACGCAAATAGCATCATGCTTCCTTAAAGTCTGAGGAAGTCCAACCACAAAGTCCATGGTGATCCGCTCCCACTTCTACTCTGGGAGCTCAATCTGCTGAAGTAATCCTCCCGGTCACTGATGCTCACATTTGACCTGCTGACAATTGAGGCACTTGGCTACAAACTCTGCTATATCCTTCTTCATCCTTCGCCACCAATAGTGCTGCCTCAAATCCCGATACCTCTTCACAGTACTCGGATGGATGGAATACCACGAACGATGGGCCTCTGCAAAAATCAACTCCCGAAGCCCATCAACATTGGGAACACAAATCCGTCCCTGCATTCTCAATACCCCGTCATCTCCATTGGTCACTTCTCTTGCATCACCGTGCTGGACCGTGTCCCAGACGACAAGTAAATAAGGATCATCATACTGCCGCTCCCTGATACGGTCGAATAAGGAAGCCCGAGAAACCACACAAGCCAATACCCGGCAAGGCTCAGAAAGATCCAATCTAACGAACTGACTGGCTAAGGACTGAACATCTAAGGCTAAAGGCCTCTCAGCTGCATGAAGGTATGCCAAACTCCCCAAACTCTCCACCCGACGACTCAAGGCGTCGGCCACCACATTGGCCTTCCCCGGGTGGTATAATATAGTGATGTCATATTCCTTTAGCAACTCTAACCATCTACGCTGGCGCAAATTTAGATCCTTCTGCCTGAATATGTGCTGCAAACTCCGGTGGTCAGTATAAATCTCACAAGGCACACCGTACAAATAATGACACCAGATCTTCAAGGCGCGAACAATGGAAGCTAACTTAAGGTCATGGACAGGGTAATTCTTCTCATGTATCTTCAACTGTCTGGACGCGTAGGCAATCACCCTACTGTCCTGCATCAACACCTCTCCAAGGCCAACTCGCGAGGCATCACAATAAACTGTATAAGACCCGAACCAGTAGGCAATATCAATACTGGGGCTGTAGTTAAAGCTGTCTTGAGCTTCTGAAAGCTCGCCTCACACTCCTCTGTCCACTGAAATGGAGCATCCTTCTGGGCCAATCTAGTCATAGGGGATGCAATCGATGAAAATTCCCCCACAAAACGGCGGTAGTAACCCGCCAAGCCAAGGAAACTGTGAATCTCTGTAACTGAGGACGGCCTGGGCCAACTCTGCACGACCTCTACCTTCTTCGGATCCACTCGAATGCCCTCACTCGATACCACGTGGCCAAAGAATTCCACAGATGTCAACCAAAATTCACATTTTGAGAACTTAGCATACAATTTCTTCTCTCTCAAGGTCTGAAGCACTTAGCTCAGGTGCTGCTCATGATCTTCCCGACTTCGGGAATAAACAAGATTATCACCTATGAAAACAATGACGAACGAGTCGAGATATGGCCTGAACACACTGTGCATCAAATGCATAAATGTTGCGGGGGCATTAGTCAGCCCGAATGACATAACTAGAAACTCATAATGGCCATACCGAGTCCTGAAAGCAGTCTTCGGGATATCCGTCTCCCGAATCTTCAACTGATGGTAACCTGAGCGCAAATCAATCTTAGAAAATACATGTGCGCCCTGAAGCTGGTCAAGTAAATCATCAATACGAGGCAAGGGATAACGGTTCTTTACTGTAACCCTGTTCAACTGGCGATAATCAATACACATGCGCATAGAACCATCTTTCATTTTCACAAATAAGACTGGAGCACCCCTAGGTGAAACACTGGGTCGAATAAAACCCTTATCAAGCAATTCTTGTAACTGATCCTTCAACTCCTTCAACTCAGGAGGATCCATACGGTAAGGAGGAATGGAAATGGGCTGAGTGCCCGGCAACAAATCAATGCCAAAATCAATGTCTCTATCGGGCGGCATGCCCGGAAGATCAGCTGGAAACACATCGGGATAATCCCGTACCACTGGAACTGAATCAACAGAAGGGGTACCAACACCGATATCTCTCACATAAGCCAAATATGTGGCACACCCCTTCTCATCTATACGCTGAGCTCTAACAAAAGAGATAACTCTACTGGGAGTGTGATATAAAGTACCACTCCACTCAACACGCGGAATACCTGGCATAGCCAGCGTCACGGTTTTAGCGTGACAATCAAGAATAGCATAATGGGGAGACAACCATTCCATGCCCAAGATAATATCGAAATCCACCATATCGAGTAACAATATATCCGCACTGGTCTCAAAGCCACGAATAGTAACCAAACACGGCCGATAAACGCGGTCCACAATAAGAGAGTCTCCCACAGGAGTAGAAACATAAATAGGAGAACCCAAAGAATCTCGGGATATTCCCAAATGCGGAGAAAAATAAGAAGAGACCTAAGAGTACGTGGAGCTTGGATCGAATAGAACCGATGCATCTCTGTGACAAACCAGTATAATACCTGTGATGATAGAATCGGAGGCAACAGCCTCGGTACAAGCAGAAATAGCATAATATCTGGCCTGGCCTCCCCCTCGAGGGCGATCTCTACCTCACCGACCTCCACCCCTGGCTGGCTGTGCAGATAGGGTAGCAGCTGGAGTTATGATCATGGCCTGAGAACTCTGCTGAGCACGCTGTGGCTGAAAAGTCTGTGAAGATGCACCCCTACCTAGATAGTTACATAGCCTCTCGTAGATAATTACAAACGTCTCCGTACCGATCAACGAGACTCTAATAAACCGACCTGTGTTACGTGACTCCTATGAACCTAGGGCACTGATATCAACTTGTCACGACCCAAATTCGCCATCCGTGAACCTGTCGTGACGGCACCTAGTCCCTATAACTAGGTAAGCCTAGCAATGCAGAATAACAACAAAATTTGCGGAATAATTAAGTAAAAGAAAGCTGAGCAATCTAAAAGAAAGACTGTATATAATTGCCACTTGGCACATACAACCCAAAATAATATGGAAGTTTACAACATCAGCCCAAAACCCGGAAACTCACGGGAACCACAGGAGTACAGAATCTAATACATTGCGCTAACTCCAGAATATCTATACAACTATAAGTAAGGATAGACTTTTCACCAAAAAAAAGCTGGAACAAGATAGAGACTTCTGGTCTGCGGACGCGGCAGATGTACCTCGAAGTCTCTACTGTATCTCTCAACCTCAGGGATAGTGCACCTGAGTGGAGGTACCTGGATCTACACATGAAAAACATGCGCAGGAAAGGGCATGAGTACACCACAGCGGTACTTTATAAGTGCCAAGCCTAACCTCGATCGGGTAGTGACGAGGAAGGTCAGGGCCCTACTGAGATCAAACAATATAATAGGAATTTACAGTATGAAAACATGCGGTAATAATTAGTACAGCAGTGAAATAAGACAGGTCAAACAAGACAATAACTAAACACAAGAATAGATTAAACCCGAAATATCTACAGAATAATAACCATGGTAACGATGAGGATCTCCCAGGATAGTCCTGTAGTCCTTTTCTAAAATGTCCAGTGGATCTCCCGGGATACCATCCCATAGTCCATCATCTGTATATCCAAAGGATCTCCCAGGATACCGTCTCGTAGTCCATTATATGTATATCCGAAGGATCTTCCGGGATACAGTCCCGTAGTCCATCATACGTATATCCAAAGGATCTTCCGAGATACCGTCCCGTAGTCCATCATATGTATATCCGAAGGATCTTCCGGGATACCATCCCGTAGATCATCATATGTATATCCAAAAGATCTTCTGGGATACCGTCCCATAGTCCATCATATGTATATCCAAAGGATCTTCCGGGATACCGTCTCGTAGTCCTACTATCCGTGTGCAGGGGGATCTCCCGGGATACCGTCCCATAGTCCCAAAGTAAATAAGCAGGGGGATCTTCCGGTATACCGTCCCGTAGTCCCAAAGTAAATAAGCAGGGGGATCTCCCGGGATACCGTCCCGTAGTCCCAAAGTAAATACGCAACAACAACAAGAAGACATTCAGAAATAGTGTTCAAAAATGCAAGGCAACAAGTAGTTCTAGCCTAACATGCTTCACGTAGTACAATTAAAGCAACTTAAGCAAATAGGCAATTCAAGTCAACTAGGCATGATTTTCTAAACTAACATAGATTATGGTCGCAATTAAAATAAAACAGGTAAGAGAGAAATTCAGTCTAAATATTTAAAGTAAAATCGGATTTTTAACAATTAGCACAAGTGTGCGCTCATCACCTCACGTACAAGGCATTCAATTACCAAATATCACATCCTAAGGGGAAAGGTCCCCCACACAAAGTTAGACAAGCCACTTACCTTGAACCGGCTAAATATCAACTTGAAACCACACGTTTTCCACGAGTATCCGACCCAAATGGCCCAAATCTGTACAACTCAATTACATCTCATGCAATAGATTATACTGTTTAATTCAAGCTAAGGCGCGAAATTATGTATAATGACCAAAACACCCCTCGGTCCCACGACTCAGAATCGGGTAAAAGTTATATTTTCCGGACAACCATTCACTCACGAACTCATTTAACTAGAGACAATCGAAATTCGATGCCAAAAACCTCGCAATTTTCCAAAATTTCGGATTGGGAAATCTCATCCCTTTCCTATGGGTTTTCCCCCATTTTTGATAATTAAACTAAAGAAAACAACGAGAATTAAAGGTCTAACAATGAATTAGGATTAGGAAATGTTACCTATGATCCTCCTCTTTGAAATCCACAGAAAATCGCCAATCCTAGAACCCTCACACGATTTTTGGATTTATGAACCCAACTCTCATATTTTTAGAATAAAACACACAGGCGATCCGCACTTGCGGACTCGATCACCGCACCTGCGGTACCGCACCTGCGGAAAAAGCATCGTAGGTGCGTAAGTTACTTAAAAAGCACTGGGACCGCACGTGCGGTCGTTTGGTCGTGCATGCGGTCCCGCACCTATGGAACCCAGCTCGCATCTGCGACCACTGCCCCAAAACTCCCGTACCGTACCTACGATCAAGCCCACGCGCCTGTGTGTCCGCACCTACGGAAAGCCCTTCGCAGGTGCGAAGACACCAGAAGAGGCCTGGTTCAGTAGCAACAATTCTCCCAAATTTCACCCGTTAAGCATCCGACACAACCTTGAGGCCCCCGGGACCTCAACCAAAACCACCAACCAACCTTAACACCTTATTTGAACTAGGTCGAGCCTTAAAAACACATCTCATAACATCAAAATTGTCAAATATGCATAGATTCAAGCCTAAGAACTTAAGAAAATTCTAAAATTCACATCCGACGCCGAACCACGTCTAAACTTATCCGAATGACCTCAAATTTTGCACACACATCCCAAATGACATGACAGAACTACTGAAACTTCCGGAATTCCATTCCAACCCTCAGATCAAGAATTCACTATCGGACCGGAGACTCCAAAAATTCAAACTTCGGCATTTCAAGCCTAAATGAGCTACGGACTTCCAAAATACATTCTGAACACGCTAACGGAACCATCGGATTTCCATTTCGAGGTCGTCTTCACACTGCTCTGACTACGGGCAACTTTCCAACACTTAAGCTCTCATCTAGGGACTAAATATCCCAAAACTCTCCGAAACTTAAAACCGAACGTCCCGGCAATTCAATTAAGAAGAAATAGACTTGGGGAAAACAGTTAATAGGGGATCGGGGCATTAATTATTAAGATGACCGGCCGGGTCGTCACACTGGGACTTTCTAAAAATTGCAACTTTTCGATGATGCCAAAAGGGGGGGAAATGGTCATATGGTCATGTACTATTCTGAACATGTGATATTTTTAACCTAATGAACCTGGTTGTTTTATGATAAATGCTCAATACTCTAAAATGTGTTAATGTTGTATTAAGTTGGTTACAGGCCTAAGCACAGAGTTTGTCATCATCAAAAAGGGGGAACCTTTTGGCCCAAGAAATTGAATGGTTTTGAAGATTGACAAAGGAACTTAAAGTTGAACCAGGTCCATCGTTGGCGACATAGTCACATGCAGAGTTAAAGGAACGTGAGGTGCACATGCAGGAGATAAACGAAATATGCGAATTAAAGAGATATCTCCTGATCGAAAAGATTGCAAGATAATAAGGAGAAGGACTCCTTATTCAGTAAGAACAGAATCAAAGATAAGGAAGGATTCGAGGAGTTCAGATTAACTAGAACTCTTTCACCAAGGAAGAGTAGCATTAGAACTCTAGTAAATCTCTCGTCTACTAATCTTATATATTGCAGATTGTTCTTATTGTACAGGGACGCACAAAAGCAGAAGCAAAACAAGAATTGAGAGCAAAATTAGCGAGGCAATTTTGCAAGCAGTTCGTGTGAGATTTAACTGTGCAACTCTGAAGCTACTTGGAACAGCTAGAAGAACCAGTTCCAACTGTAGTCTTTTAGTCTAGTTTACTTGTACTAGGGATTTCAATTTGTACGTTTTTAGCTTTATCTAGAAGCATTTGTAATAGGTACTGAGTGTTCAAGTTATAGCTAACTTGAAGTTTGTCGCAAATAGCTAGAGACTAGTTTTCCACAAAGGGATTAGAGTTAATCCTAGGTTTACAAAGAGTTTTTGTAAATGTTGTTTTTGGCTCAGTAATTTTAGTGGAATGTTTGGGAAAATCCTACTGGAAAATAGGTCGTTGTTTTTCACCTTTTGAGCCAGGTGTTTTCCAACGTAAAATCCTTTTGTTCTTTATTTTCTGTATTTATTATTCCGCAAACAGTATAGGTTGGAACACATAGAAGAACATGTTCCTTCTATAACTAGTGCAAGCAAAAATGGGACACCACACAAATCACCCCCCTCTTGTGTGGTATTGACGTTTGAGAACATCACACGTCATCACCCTTTGTGCTTTACACTCTTCCTCACATGATAACGAATATAAAATGGCACGGCATCACCCTTCGTGCTTTATACTCTTCCTTACCAAGCATATGAATATCAATAAAATAGCAAGGCGGGAAGTATAAATAACATCGAGGAGAGTCTCCAAACAAATATTCCAAACAAATTCTCAATCACTGATTTTCAAGCCAACAATGATTCAATGAACCCTCAAGGAACACATAGCTCAAGTACTTCCACAAATCCCACAATTTATCAACAGTTCAAGTATGGAATCTAGCATCTCAAAATATAGGTCGTAACAATGTTTTAATGATTATGCATAGGGATGACCGAATTAGATACATCAATGTATTATCATAGTTTCATCAAATTTGATCAAGTTATAATAGGCTAAGTCTCGATTCTAACATTTAATACTAGGTTCTTAATATCTAGAAGTCAAGTGAGGCATGAAGTAAGAAGTCGCGAAATTCTACAAACATAAATGTAACATAATCCACTCCCCAAACATGATTAACCTTGGCACATACATATACTCCCGTCATTTCATATAAGTATCACCCCCGCAGATAGAAAACAATGACAAATAAGAGAAAAAATTCCCTCAACAAAGTTAGGAAAAACACTTACCTCAAACAAGTCAATTACAATATCGAGCTAGCCAAGTGATGCTCCAAAAATGCCATCACGCGCGTAGTGACCTCTGAATGTCTCATAACTAACCAAAAGCAAATCAAATACATCAAATAAAACCCAAGGAAACAATTCCAAATGATAAAGATCGAATCCTAAATCAAATCTCAAATCAGGCCAAAACTCACACCCGGGATCACGCCTCGAAATTCGATTAAACTCGCAAAATCTGACAACCCATTTAATTACGAGTTCAACCATACTAGTTTCACTCAATTCTAACTCCAAATCGATGTTCAAAACTCAAAAATTCATATTATAAAACTTTAGGCAAAAATCCTCAAATTTCACTTTGAAATCATCAATCAAATCCCAAAAACGAAGATGGATTCATGAAATATAACCAAAACTGAGTAGGTAACACTTACTCGAATCCATATGGTGAAAATCGCCTCCAAAATCGCCCAAATCCGAGCTCTTCAACTCAAAATATGACTGAATGAACAAACCCTTGTTTTATATATTTTTCTATCAGTTCTTCTGCCTCGTTTCTCATTCCAAACGATCCCGAAACTCGATTTTTATGCCTCCAATGGATTCCTTCTAAAATTTTAGTCAAGTTAGGCTATTGAATCACTTAATTTGACCTTATGATGAAGGAGATATGTTGGTTTCAATATTTGCAAATAGTGCAGATTTTTAAATACGAATTCAATGGCAATTTTATAATTAATCTGGAAAATCTGGCAACCCAATTTTCAGTAAAATGACCATAAACTCCTCATACGATGTCCAAATTCGATGATTCTTTTTGCAATGGTTCCATAATTACGATACAGATCTAATTCTTCAATCAAAACAGAAATCAAAGCTTGTTTGCTTAATATGGTATCATTCATGCTTGAAGAAACGACATCGAAACATAAGAAAAACGAGCGCAATGCATCCCTAACCTATCTGAAACTCACTCGAGTCCCTAGGGACCACATCCAAACATAACAACAAGTCCCATAACATAATACGGAGAAGCTCGAGCCCTCAAAATACCAAGCGAAGTGCGGATACTCAATACGACATGTCGGGTCGTCACATCCTCCACCACTTAAACACACGTTTGTCCTCGAGCTTTCCAGGAGTCTTTCCAAATCTACCAAATTAAAGTGTACCCATACTAAGCATAAACCCGGGGGTGATCCCACGTCACCCTGATCCACATAATCCTTCCAACACAACATAACTAGAGATTCTTATTTCGTCATTGGTCCTTAAACCTTAGAATTAAATCTCTATCATCCATAATTCATTAAAAGACCCTAATCCCACAACCACATATTATATAAGGCATAACAAGTTGTATCAAGTCACAACAAAAACACAAGATGTAATTACATGATATACCATATTACTTCGACACTCATAGTAGGAACTGCCGAACATCATTACTGCCCAAAACAAATCCGGTGCCGGTAGCAAAACTCGTACTGATTAGAACCTCGTTCAAAACCTTCATACCCTACCTATGATGAAAGAAGAATGCATAACTGTTTAACCACTCATCTGATCAATAAGTCAAGAAACTCACTCGCCCGACCAGGGCCATTGTCCACATCCTCAACAAAATGTAGTGTTATTCTTCCAAACTTTCCTCATCCAAATACAATAGCGCAAATCTCAGGTCTAGAAACCTCATCTCAGCCAAAACAAGCAGCCACACCGACAAGCATCAACAATAAATATATGGAGCCACACACAACCCAGTTTCGTACACTACAAGTAATAATTCAGATATAACAGATAACAGTAAGAAAACTAAATAAGAAAACTACTAAGCAAGTTAAGCAGGCAGGGAAATTTTAGCATTTTACTATGATCTATTCTCAACAAGGTGAAAGCAAAATACACGAAATAGAAATAAGAAGCCATATTTCATCACTGTACCATTGCGGCGTGCAACCTGGTCCCATCATATCAATCCATATAGGGTACCACTCGATCCATAATACTCGGGCTCACTGATCACATGTGCGTCAACATCAAGCACAACAGAGTGTACAAAATATAATTGTGGAGAAAATCATTAGGAACAAACAATACTGAGAAATTCAAGCACAACTATGGTGCAATAAGAAAATCAACATCACAAAGGCCACCTCGCCCATAGTGCCATGAGGCCTAAACTGAATCACAATATGCGTGCGAAGAATCATGTCACCCTCACAACCCGTCATAGCATAAGAGAGAAACGTACGACATAAATCAAGGTGAAAATAATATCCACTCCACCCGATGATATACATGTGGCATCAACTACGCAAAAGCAAGATAATCCAACCTGATACAGAACACACACCCTCACTGGGCTCAAAATAATCCCCAAACCAAATTCCCTTCATCCTCAAACATGTAATAAACCTTCCAAAAGTCTATATCAACCTTTCCATAACACGTACCATTAATCATCCAATCTTATACACTCCTTTACAACTCGCAATCAAGGAATAGTCTGCCAACAAGAACATTCAGTCTATGAGCCTCACGAATACCAGAATTTTCATACCCAATCTCAACACCGCTTCTCAAGTAGTTGACACGTAAATAATACTCCATCATCTCACGGAGAAACACCCATAAGTCGAAGCACAATGTGCCTACCAACAGGCGATCTCTACTTCGATGGGAATCCCATAGTGCCAACAAGACTTCAAGCACCTGAAATTGTCTGAGACATCAAGAACTCGTATCCTTTCCTCCAAAACTAAATCGCAACCTTCTACATGCAACCTTTCAACCCCACACGGCGCGTCGCCTCTAACATGCTAACTCGCAAGACTACGAAAGTCTCATAGCCAAATCTGAACCATAAGCAAATTGAACACCTCATAACCCGGGAATCTTTTATTTAACTCAATCTAGGAGAACACCACCACATGCAATATAGCTTTTATACCTGTAGAAAACATCAACTCCGACTGTAACCATGATCGAGTAATACATAATCGAGTAATCAGAACCAATCGCCTCTAACTCAATCGAGTAACGGAGACTGTCAACCCGAAAGTAACTGCATCCGATATGACCGACCTGAGGGAACTTCCTGGGAACCCAAAGCCATTTCTTGCATCACTCCAACATTGACATATAGACCTTCTTTGACAAGGAAATGTCGCAGATCCGATTACCATTCTCTACCATTTTCAAGCCCACCTGCAAACAAATTCAAAAATCCTTAAAGGCTACATATGGCCCGGAACTCTCCAGAACCTTCTCGATAACTACTCATATTACTCTAATCTCAAATACACAACTAATACGCATCGAGCAACCCGTGTTTCACCAGCATATGACCATCTAAAGAAATAACTACGGTCCATGACCCTATAATCCGAACGTCATTAGCAGACTCCACCACTTGGCTCGAAGCCATAGATCACCTCATCGGCACCCCCAAAGTACCATATATTCATAGCATTCCCCGATCCCGCACGACTATTTAGCTGAATACTTCAAAAACTCATGCAATACTGGTGATAGAACACCCCAAAGGCTCTGCCAAGTGCTTACCCATCATTGCAATAGTTAAACAACTTCCCCCAATGCTCTGAATTATCACATATGCACTCCACCGAATGGAAACCTCACACGAGACACACGATCCAAACTCATCATGCTAGAGATAGCCCACTGGTTATACTTAAATCGACACCTTGACATGAACCCACCTTAGTCACAATAGCCAGGCCACCAGCCAATCATCCCAAATATGTGCTTACCAACCAGACATATGAACCGGCCTCATACCACAACTGATAGACTAGAAGATTTAACAATGCATCTGCTTCTGAGGCTAGACAACACATTGTAATCTATCTGTAGCATCATCGATCGTCGGCACATAACGAATACTGAGTGCATAACACCACATATGAGCGATTGGGAGGAGTCAAAGTCGTAGATTTCAAGCTGAAACAAGGCCGCACAATAAGGAAAGAAGAAAGGGAAATTTATTTTTCCTAAATGCCATGTAGCCTCCCGAAGATAGATATAGACGTCATCATACCGATCCACATGACTCTACTAAACACTTGCTCATGACTCGTAGAACCTATGAACCTAGTGCTCTGATACCACCTTGTTACAGCCCAAAAACTATTAGTCGTGATGGCACCTAAGACGATCCACTAGGTAATCCAACTAACCAAAAATACAATCCAAAAGAGATTATAGAAAAATAGTAAAGAATTAGCAGGACATTTACAAATCGACCCAAGACTTGGTAGTCCGAACCACAAGCTTCTAAGATTTGGAATTTCAAGAATGATAAAAATGAATACACGTTCTGCTTGAAGGTTACATAAATATATTAGAAATAACCTAAGCTACCATGGACAAGTGACAGTCACAGCCAAACACACGAACATCTTCCGAATCAGCATCCGACGTCACCAACAGCTCCACTCCAAAAATCTGTACGCAATGTGCAGAAGTGCAGTATCAGTACAACCGGCCCCATTACCTGGTAAGTATTTTGTCTAACCTCGTTGAAGTAGTGACGAGGATTTAGTTGAAAGATGCTATTTGTTATAACCTGTAAGTTAGACTAACAATATAGGCAGTTCAAAACATAATAGACAAAAGTACCATATACAACTATGTGAGACATTCAACAATTACTAGTAGGAATTACAGTAGAATATTTACAATATTTTTTGGTATAACAAGTGTATCCAAGATATCAATTCACATGGCACGGTAACACCCCTCGTGCTTCTATCTCATCCTCACCATATATAAATAAATTTATGTAACAAATCAATTAGCACGGCAAAACCCTTCGTGCATTCAACTCATCCTTCCAAATGTACGTATAACAGAACCAACCATATGACAGAAACACAATAAAATGAATTACAAAGTAGGAAATGCGCGAGTAACAACAATGGACAAGGATATACATGTGGGCAACAGTAAAAAACTAAGAGAAAAGAACGTGAGTAATAACAACAATAGCAAAGTAAGGGATATCAACGTCAATTAACTAGCGTATTGGAGGCCTAAGAACAAATATGAAAAATAAGAAGGAAACACATGATCTTTACAAGTTAACAAGTAAGTGCGTGAATGACTAGCATGACGGAATACTTAAACTAGAGTGTGACGGAATAGGTATGAAATGAGTATAATTTTAAAAGCAGGAAATAGGCATGGAATAGGCAAGTAGGGACAATATCAACATATCACACAAAATATATAATTTCGACAATAACAGCTCAAGGTAAAGGCGAAAATGTATACACAGAAAACAGATATCACATCATAATGCATCCCTCATCCTCACCTGCACGGAAACAACCTTTGTGCCATGACCTCACAATATTAAAAGCATAACAATATAAATGAAATGGAACGGCATCACCCTTCGTTCTTTTACACTCACATGATATGGCACTGTATCACTCTTCGTGCTTTACACTCTTCCCCCACATGATAATGTATATGAAATGGCATGGCATCAACCTTCGTGCTTTACACTCTTCCTCACATGATAATGAATATAAAATGGCATGAAATCACCCTTCGTGCTTTACACTCTTCCTCACATGATAATGAATATAAAATGGCATGGCATCACACTTCATGATTTACACTCTTCTTCACATGATAATGAATATAAAATGGCACGGCATCACCCTTCGTGCTTTTGCACTCTTCCTCAAATGATAATGAATATAAAATGGCACGGCATCACCCTTCGTGCTTTACACTCTTCCTCACATGATAATGAATATAAAATGGCATGTCATCACACTTCATGATTTACACTCTTCTTCACATGACAATGAATATAAAATGGCACGGCATCACCCTTCGTGCTTTACACTCTTCCTCACATGATAACGAATATAAAATGGAACAACATCACCCTTCGTGCTTTACACTCTACCTTACCAAGCATATGAATATCAATAAAATAGCAAGGCGGGAAGTATAAATATCATCGAGGAGAGTGTCCAAACAAATTCTCAATCACTAATTTCCAAGCCAACAATGATTCAATGAACCCTCAAGGAACACATAATTCAAGTACTTCCACAAATCCCACAATTTATCAACAGTACAAGTATGGAATCTAGCATCTCAAAATATCGCTCGTAACAATGTATTAATGATTATGCATCGGGATGACCGAATTCGTTACATCAATGTATTCTCATAGTTCCATCAAATTTGATCAAGTTATAATAGGCTAAGTCTCGGTTCTGACATTTAATACTAGGTTCTTAATATCTAGAAGTCAAGTGAGGCATGAAGCAAGAGGTCACGAAATTCTACAAACATAAATGTAACATAATCCACACCCCTCCCCCCAAGTATGATTATCCCTGGAACATACATATACGCTCGTCACCTCATATATGTATCACCCCCCCCAGGTAGAAAATAATGAGAAATAAGAAGAAAAATTCCCTCAAAAAAGTTAGGCAAAACACTTACCTCGAACAAGTCAATTACAACATCGAGCAAGCCAAGCGATGCTCCAAAAATGCCATCACGCGCATAGTGACCTCTAAACGTCTCAAAAATAGATAAAAGCAACTCAAATACATCAAATCAAGCCCAAGGAAACAATTCCAAATGATAAAGATCAAATCCTAAATCAAATCCCAAATTAGAGTAAAAATAACACCCGGGCCCATGCCTCGAAACCTGATACAACTCACAAAATTTGGTAACCCATTTAATTACGAGTCCAACCATACAAGTTTCACTCAATTCCGACTCCAAATCGATGTTCAAAACTCAAAAATTCATATTACAAAACTTTAGGCAAAAATCTCCAAATTTCACTTTGAAATCATCAATCAAATCTCAAAAACGAAAAAGGATTCATGAAATATAACCAAAACTGAGTAGAGAACACTTACCCCAATCCATATGGTGAAAATCGCCTCCAAATTCGCCCAAATTCGAGCTCCTCAACTTAAAAATATGACTGAATGAACAAACCCTTATTTTATATATTTTTCTACTAGTTATTCTGCCTCGTTTCTCATGCCAAACGATCCCGAAGCTCGTTTTTTATGCCTCCAATGGATTTCTTGTGAAATTTTACTCAAGTTAGGTTGTTGAAGCACTCAATTTGACCTTATAATGAAGGAGATATGTTGGTTTCAATATTTTCAAATAGTGCAGATTTTTAAATACGAGTTCAGTGGCAATTTCGTGTTAATCTGAAAAATCTAGCAACTCAATTTCTAGTAAAATGACCATAAAATCCTCATAAGATGTCCAAATTCGATGATTATTTTTGCTATGGCTCCATAATTACGATACGGATCTAATGCTTCAATCAAAACAGAAATCGCAGCTCGTTTGATTAATGTGATACCATTTATGCTTGAAGAAACTACGTCGAAACATAAGATAAAAGACTGCAACGCAGTCCAAACCTATCTGAAGCTCACCCGAACCCCTCAGTGTCGGTAGAAAACCTCAAACCGATTAGAACCTCTTTCAAAACTTTCATACCCTACCGATGATGAAAGAAATACGCATAACCACTTAACCACTCATTTGAGCAATAAGCCAAGAAACTCACTCGCCCGACCAGGGCCATTGTCCACATCCTCAACAAAATGTAGTGTTAGTTTTCCAAACCTTCCTCATCGAAATACAATCGCGCAAATCTTAGTTCTAGAAACCTCATCTCAGCCAATATGAGCAGCCGCATCGACAAGCTTCAACAATAAACATATGACAGATAACAGGAAGAAAACTAAATAAGAAAACTACTGAGCAAGTTAAGTAGGCAGTTTTAGCATTTTGCTATGAACTATTGTCAACAAGGTGAAAGCAAAATACACGAAATAGAAATAAGAAGCCACATTTCATCATTGTACCGTTGTGGCGTGCAACCCGATCCCATCATATTAATCCACATAGGGTACCCTTCGAGCCATAATACTCGGGCTCTCTGATCACATGTGCATCAATATTAAGCACAACAGAATGTACAAAATATAATTGTGGGGAAAACATTAGGAACAAACAATACTGTGAAAGTCAAGCACAACTATGGTGCAATAAGCAAATCAACATCACAAAGGCCACCTCGCCCATAGTGCCATAGGCCTAAACTAAATAACAATATACGTGCGACGAATCATGTAAACCTCACAACCCGTCATAGCATAAGAGAGAAACATACGACATAAACCAAGGCACAAATAACATCCACTCCACCCGATGATATACATGTGGCATCAACTATGCCAGAGCATGCCAATCCAACCTGATACAGAATACACACCCTTACTAGGCTCAAAATAATCCCCAAACCAAATTCCCATCATCCTCAAACATGTAATAAGCCATCCAAAAGTCTATAGCAACCTTTCCATAACACCTACCATTAATCATCCAATCTTCTACACTCATTCAACATTCGCAATCAAGGAATAGTCCACCAACAAGAACATTCAGTATTTGAGCCTCACGTAATTCATACTCCATCATCTCACGGAGAAACACTCATAAGTCGTAGCACAATGTATCTCCCAACAGGCGATCTCTACTTCGATGGGAATCCCATAGTGCCAACAAGACTTCAAACACCTGAAATTGTCCGAGACATCAAGAACTCGTATCCTTCCCTCCAAAAATAAATTGCAACCTTGTACATGCAACCTTTCAACCCCTTACGGCGCGTCTCCTCTAACATGCTAACTCGCAACACTACGAAAGTCTCATAGTCAACTCTGAACCATAAGCAAATTTGAACACCTCATCACCCGGGAATCTTTCATTTAACTCAATCCATGATAACACCACCACATGCAATATAGCTTCTATACCTGTAGAAAACATCAACTCCGACCGTGGTCATAACCATGATAAATTCTCTGGAACTCAGTAATACATAATCGAGTAATCATAACCAATCGCCTCTAACTCAATCGAGTCACGCAGACTGCCAAACCGAAAGTAACTCAATCCGATATGACCTCCCTGAGGGAACTTCCTGGGAACCCAAAGCCATTTCTTTCATCACTCCAACATTGACATATAGACCTTCCTTGACAAGGAAATGCCGCATATCCAATTACCATTCGCTACCATTTTCAAGCCCACCTGCAACCAAATTAAAAAATCCTTAAAGGCTACACAAGACCCGGAACTCACCAGAACCTTCTCGATAACTACTTATATTACTCTAATCTCCAATATACAACTAATGCACATCGACCAACCCGTGCTTCACAGCATAGGACCATCCAAATAAATAACCAAGCAATATCTCGATCGAAAACTGATACGGTCCATGACCCTACAATCCGATCATCATTAGCAGACTCCGCCACTTGGCTCGAAGCCATAGATCACCTCATCGGCACCCCAAAGTACCATATCTTCACAGCAAGCCCTAATCCCGCACGACTATTTGGTTGAATACTTCAAAAGCTCATGCAATACTGGTCATTGAACGCCCCAAAGACTCTACCAAGCGCTTACCCACCACTGGAATAGTCAAACAACTTCCCCAAATGCTCCAAAATGATCACATATGCGCTCCACCGAATGGAAACCTCACACGAGACACACGAGACAAACTCATCATGCTAGATATGGCCCATCGGTTATACTCAAATCGACACCTTGCCATGAACCCACCTTAGTCACAATAGCGAGGCCACCAGCCAATCTTCCCAGATATGTAGCTTACCAACCAGACATATGAACCCGCCTCATACCACAAATGATAGACTAGAAGATTTAAGATTGCATCTGCTTCTGAGGCTAGACAAAACATCGTAATCTATCTGCAGCATCACTGATCATCGGTACATAACGAATACTAAGTGCACAACACCACATATGATCGATTAGGAGGAGTCAACGTCATAGATTTCAAGCTGAAACAAGGCCGCACGATAAGGAAAGAAGAAAAGGAAATATATTTTACCTAAATGCCCTGTACCCTTCCGAAGATAGATATGGACGTCATCATACCGATTCGCAGGACTCTACTAGACACTTGCTCATGACTTGTAGAACCTACGAACGTAGTGCCCTGATACTACCTTGTCACAATGCAAAAACCTTTAGTCGTGATGGCACCTAAGACGATCCGCTAGGTAAGACAACCAACCGAAAATACGACCCAAAAGAGATTATAGAAAAATAGTAAAGAATTAGCTGGACATTTACAAATTGACCCAAGACCTGATAGTACGAATCACGAGCTTCTAAGATTTGGAATTTCAAGACTGATATAAATAAATACACGTTCTGCTTGAAGGTTACATAAAAAGATTAGCAATAACCTAAGCTACCATAGATAAGTGGAAGCTATATCCAAACACACGAATATCTTCTGAATCAGCATCTGACGTCACCAGCAGCTCCGCTCCAAAAATCTGTACGCAATGTGCAGATGTGCAATATCAGTACAACTCACCCCATGTATTGGTAAGTATTTTGTCTAACCTCGTCGAAGTAGTGACGAGGCTTTAGTTGAAAGATGTTATTTGTTATAACCTGTACGTTAGACTAACATGATAGGCAGTTCAAAACATAATAGACAAAAGTACCGCATACAACTCTATGAGACAGTCAACATTACTAGCAGGAATTGCAGTAGAAGATTTACAAGCTTTCCTGGTATAAGAAGTGTATCCAAGATATCAAGTCACATGGCACGGTAACACCCCTCGTGCTTCTATCCCATCCTCACCATATATAAATAAAGTTATCTAACAAATTAATTAGCACGCGCATTCAACTCATCCTTCCAAATGTACGTATAATAGATTCAACCATATGACAGAAACACAATAACACGAATTACAAAGTATAAAATACGCGTATAACAACAATGGACAAGGATATACATGTGGGAAACATTAAAGAATTAAACGGAAAGCACGTGAGTAATAACAACAATTGGAACGTAAGGGATATCAACGCCAATTAACTATCATATTGGAGGCATAAGTAAAAATATGAAAAATAAGAAAGATACACATGATCTTTACAAGTTAACAAGTAAGGGAGTGAATGACTAGCATGACGGAATACTTAAACTAGAGTGTGACGGAGTAGGTATGACATGAGTATAATTTTAAAAGCAGGAAATAGGCATGGCATAGACATGTTAAGCAAGTAAAAGACATGGACAACACAACAATAATTGAGATAGAGGTCAAGTACGGGACAATAACAACATATCACACAAAATATATAATTTCGACAATAACAGCTCAAGGTAAAGGAGGAAATGAATACACAGAAAATAGATATCACATCATAATGCATGTCCCTCATCCTCACCTGCACGGAAACAGCCTTCGTGCCACGACCTCACAATATTAAAAGCATAACAAGATAAATGAAATAGCACGGCATCACGCTTCGTACTTTTACTCTCACATGATATGGCACGGTATCACCCTTCGAGCTTTACACTCTTCCCTCACATGATAATGTATATGAAATGGCACGGCATAACCCTTCGCGTTTTTCACTCTTCCTCACATGATAATGAATATAAAATGGCACGACATCACCCTTCATGCTTTACACTCTTCCTCACATGATAATGAATATAAAATGGCATGGCATCACCCTTCGTGCTTTACACTCTTCCTCACATGATAATGAATATAAAATGGGACGGAATCACCCTTCGTGATTTACACTCTTCCTCACATGATAATGAATATAAAATAGTACGGCATCACCCTCACTCACTTATTTCCAAACAAATCAGTATTTCCACAAATCCCACAATTTGCCAATCACTGATTTCCAAGCCAACAATGATTCAATGAACCCTCAAGGAACACATAATTCAAGTATTTCCACAAATCCCACAATTTATCAACAGTACAAGTATGGAATATAGCATCTCAAAATACCGGCCGTAACAATGTATTAATGATTACGCATAGGGATGACCGAATTAGACACATCAATGCATTCTCATAGTTCCATCAAATTTGATCAAGTTATAATAGGCTAAGTTTCGACTCTAACATTTAATACTAGGTTCTTAATATCTAGAAGTCAAGTGAGGCATGAAGCAAGAGGTCACGAAATTCTAAAAACATAAATGTAACATAATCCACCACCACCACCACCACCACCCCTCCCAAGCATGATTAACCCTGGCACATACATATACGCTCATCACCTCATACATGTATCACCCCTCCCCCCAGGTAGAAAATAATGACAAATAAGAGGAAAAATTCCCTCAACAAAGTTAGGCAAAACACTTACCTCGAACAAGTCAATTACAATATCGAGCAAGCCAAGCGATGCTCCAAAAATGCCATCACACACGTAGTGACCTCTAAACGTCTCAAAACTAGCCAAAAGCAACTCAAATACATCAAATAAAGCCCAAGGAAACAATTCCAAATGATAAAGATCGAATCCTAAATCAAATCCCAAATCATGCAAAAAATCACACTCGGGCCCACGCCTCGGAACCCGATAAAACTCACAAAATCTGATAACCCATTTAATTACAAGTCCAGCCATACTAGTTTCACTCAATTTCGAGTCCAAATCGATGTTCAAAACTCAAAAATTCATATTATAAAACTTTAGGAAAAAATCCCCAAATTTCACTTTCATATCATCAATCAAATCTCAAAAACGAAAAGGGATTCATGAAATATAACCAAAACTTAGTAGAGAACACTTACCCCTATTTATACCTTCTGCCTAGTGAATCCGCACCTGCGGTCCACTTCCCCGCTTCAGCGACGCCGCACCTGCGGAATGTCCATCGCAGGTGCGGAAATCACTTAATATCACAGGTTCCGCATCTAACGCAATAACCTCGCACCTGTGGTTGCGCACCTGCGCCTTACCCTCCGCTTCTGCAGAATTGACCAAACTCCCCACTTTCGCATCTGCGGCTCAGCATCGCATTCGCAGGCTTCTAGATGCGACCTCTTTCTCGCACCTGCGGATTCAGTCCAACTCAATAATGCCCGTATCTGCGGCCTCCCAACCACTTCTGCAGCCTCGCACCTGCGGCTCCCCCTCCACAGGTGCGGAAAAACACCAGCAGCAGAAAACCAGCAGATCAACTATCTCTCAAAGGCCATAATTGATCCGTTAACCACCCGAAACTCACCTGATACTCTCGGGACCTCAACCAACCATAGAAGGTCATATAACCTCATACGAACTTAGTCGAACCTCCAAATCACCCAAAACAACATCAAAACACCATATGACCCTCAGATTCAAGCCTAAGAACCTCTAAACTTCCAAATTCCGCAAACGACACTGAAACCTATCAAACCACGTCCAAATGACCTAAAATTTTACTCACACGTCACAAATGTCACCACGAATCTACTCCAACTTCCGAAAATCCATTCCGACCCCGATATCAAATTTTTCACTACCGACCAAAATCTCTAAATTTTCAATTTTCTCCAATTAAACCTAATTCCTCTAGGGACCTCCAAATCACATTCCGGATGCACTCATAAGTCCAAAATAACCTAACGAAGCTAACGAGATCATCAAAATTCAAATCCGAGATCATTTACACATAAGTCAACATTCGGTTGACTTTTCCAACTTAAGCTTCTAACAAAGAGACTAAGTATTTCAATTCACTCTGCAACCACTCCGGACCCGAATCAAATAACCTTATATAACACAATATAGCTGAATAATACAAAAAGGAGCAAAAATGGGAGAAACGGGGCTATAACTCTCGAAATGACTGGCCGAGTCATTACATCCTCCCCCTCTTAAACAAACGTTCGTCCTCGAACGGTTCTAGAAACATACCTGGAGTCTCAAATAGGTGTGGATATCTGCTCTACATCTCCCACTCGGTCTCCCAGGTGGCCTCCTCCACAGGTTGACCTCTCCACTGCACCTTCACCGAAGTTATGTCCTTTGACCTCAACTTCCGAACCTGCCAATCCAAAATGGCCACCAGCTCCACATCATAAGTCATATCACCCTCTAACTGAACCATGCTGAAGTCTAGAACATGGGATGGATTGCCGACATACTTCTGGAGCATGGAAACACGAAATATCGGATGCACACTCGACAAGTTGGGTGGCAAGGAAAGCTTATAATCCACATCCCCTATTCTCTAAAGAACCTCAAAAGGCCCAATGAACCGGGGGCTCAACTTGCCACTCTTCACAAACCTCATAACACCCTTCATGGGTGATACCTTCAACAAAACCTTCTCCCCTACCATGAAATACACATCTCGGACCTTCCTATCCGCGTAGCTCTTCTGCCTAGATTGCGCTGTGAGAAGCCGCTCCTGAATCAATTTCACCTTGTCTAATGCATCATGGGTCAAATCTGTACCCAAGAGCCTGGCCTTACCCGACTTAAACCATCCTAACAGAGATATACACCTCCTCCCATATAAAACCTCGTACGGAGCCATCTGAATACTCAACTAATAACTGTTGTTATATGAAAACTCCGCGAGCAGCAGAAACTTGTCCCATGAACCCCCAAAGTCAATGACACAAGTGCACAACATGTCCTCCAATATCTGAATAGTGCGCTAAAATTTTCTGCACGTCTGAGGATGAAAGTTTATGCTCAACTCAACCTGGGTACCCAACTCTCGTTGCATGGTCCTTCAAAACTGCAATGTAAACTGAGTACCTCTATCTGAAATGATGTAAACTGGGACACCATGCAGGCAAACAATCTCTCGGATATAAATCTCAGCCAACCGCTCTGAAGTGTAAGTAGTACCAACTGGGGATGAAGTGCGCGGACTTGGTCAACCGATCCGCAATAACCCAAATAACATCGAACTTCCTCGAAGTCTGTGGGAGCCCAACTACGAAGTCCATGGTGATCTGATCCCACTTCCACTCTAGGATCTCTAATCTCTGAGGCAAGCCACCCGGTATCTAATGTTCATACTTAACATGCTGAAAGTTGAGACATCGAGCCACAAACCCAACTATATCCTTCTTATCTGCCTCCACCAATAGTGTTGTCTCAAATCCTGGTACATCTTCGCGACACCGGGATGGATGGAATACCGCGAGCTGTGGGCCTCCTCAAGAATCAACTCCCGGAGCCTATACACATTAGGAACACATATCCGGCCTTGCATTCTCAACACGCTGTCATCACCAATAGTCACATTTATAGAATCATCTCGTTGAACCCTGTCCTGAAGAACGAGCAGGTGGGGATCATCATACTGACGCTCCCTGAAGCTGGTCAAATAGATCATCAATACGAGGAAAACGGTATATGTTCTTGACTGTGACCTTGTTCAACTTCCTGTAATCAATGCACATCCTCATGGAACTATCTTCCTTCTTCAAAATAGAACCGGTGCACCCCAAGGTGACACACTAGGCCGAATAAACCCCTTATCAAGGAGTTCCTAAAGTTGTTCTTTCAACTCCTTCAACTTTGTTGGTGTCATACGATACGGTGGGATAGAGATGGGCTGAGTGCCCGGCACCAAATCAATACTGAAGTCAATATCCCTGTCGGGAGGCATGCCCGGCAAGTCTGCAGGAAACACATCCGGAAAATCACGTATCACCGGAACAGAATCAATGGTAGGAGTCTCTGCATTAACATCCCTCACAAAAGCCAAATAGGATAGACAAACCTTCTCAACCATACGCTGAGCCTTCAAATATGAAATCACCCTACTCGATACATAGTCTATAGAACCACTCCACTCAACCCTTAAAAATCCCGGCATCGCTAACGTCACGGTCTTAGTGTGACAACCTAGAACAGCATGACATAGAGATAACCAATCCATACCCAATATCACATCGAAGTCAACCATACTGAACAGCAAAAGGTCCACTCGGGTCTCCAGACCCCCAATAATCACCACACATGACCGATATACGCGGTCCACAATAATAGTATTGCCCACATGAGTAGATACATGAAAAAATAAAACTAAAGACTCACGGGGCATATCTAAAAATGAGAAAAATACGAGAAAACATATGAATACGTGGAACCAGGGTCAAATAATACCGAGATCTCTTGGTGGCTAACTGAAACAATACTTATAATCATGGCATCTGAAGCAATGTCATCTGGTCTAGCAGGGATTGCATAGAAACGGGCCTGACCATCGCCTGATCGGCCTCCCCCTCTAGGGCGACCCCTAGAGGACTGACCTTCACCCCTAGATGACTGGGCGGGTGGTGAAGTAACTGGTGCTGAAGTCAAAGTCTGACTCCTATGTTGAGATGGACCCCATGACGACAAGGACATTGCCTCCAGATATGCCCAAACTCCCCACACTCAAAACAACTCCCTGGTGCTGGTGACGGGGACTGAAGGGAACCTCTAACACCGGGATAACTGGTAGAAGAACCTGGCATAGAGGAGCCTTGAACTGATGGAGTACGGGATGAACTCTAGGCTGGTAGGGCACTGAGTGATGAGTGCCCATGATGAGAACTGTGATAACTATGGCCCGATGATGCACCACGATGAACTGGGCGGGCTGATTGAGCATGCCTGAATGGGCGGCCTCTACCGTGCTGGAACTTACCCCCGTGAGGAGCACCACTGAATCCACCATGTCCTTGAGGCCTCTTAGCCTCCCTCTCAATCCTCTCCTGACCGCGAACTATCTCAATCTGCTGAGCAATGTCGACAACCTCATCAAATATAGCATCAGACACTCTCTCTATAGTCATAAGCAATCGAAGCTAAAAAGTGAGGCTATCTATAAACCTCTTGATCCTCTCTCTGTCTATGGGAACCAACCAGATAGCATGCGGGCCAACTTTGAGAATCGTATCTCATACTGCGTTACCGACATATCACCTTGACGAAGTTGCTCAAACTGTCTGCGCAACTCCTCTCTGCGTGACAGGGGAACGAACTTCTCCAGAAAGATAATGGAGACTTGCTGCCAAGTAAGGGGTGTTGCACCGACCGGCCTACACCTCTCGTAAGCCTCCCACCAACTGAATGCAGCCCTAAGGAACTGGAAGGTAGTGAATGAGACCCCACTGGTCTCCAGAATGCTTGTTGTACGTAGTATCCTCTGATACTTATCCAAGAAACCCTGTACATCCTCACCCTCTGCACCACTAAAAGATGGAGGCTGGAGTCTCCCAAACCTCTCCAATCTACGTTGCTCATCCTTAGACATAGAAGGAACCACATAGTCATGAGCAGCTGCAACCGGCTAGGCTGGTGGTGCCCCCGGTGTTTGGAGTCCCTGAACAACCTGCTCAGGTGTGCGAGCGGCGGGAGTTTGAGTGCCTCCCCCGGCCTAAAAAGTGGTTGCGACCGTCAAAATAGAGACTATATGAGCAAGCCAGTACACTCTGATAGAATCTGAGCTAGGGCCTCCTGAAGGCCAGGAATCACAATAGGCACAGGTGGTGCCTGAGCTGGTCCCACTGGGACATCTACAACTGGGACTTGGTCCTGATCTGGAGAGCCTCAAGGGTCTGCAGGTACTGCCCCGGCTGCTCTGCGTGCTGCACCTCTACCCCTACCATGGCCTCGGCCTCTCACGACCCTGGCTGGTGGTACTGGTGGCTGGTCCTCCTGTCCGATAGTGCGAGTCATCACCATCTATGAGAGAATGACACAGTAGAAGTTTAGTTACCAGCATCAACAGATTCGCACGATAAGAATTCAAGAATGTGATATTTTCCTAAGGTTTCTACAGCCTCTCGAAGATAAGCACGGATTTCTCCGTACCAATTCGAAGGACTCTACTAAACCTGCTCATGACTCATGAGACCTATGTAACCTAGGCTCTGATACCAACTTGTCACGACCCTAAACTCAAACTGGTCATGATGGTGCCTATCGATGGTACTAGGCCAACCGACTTCCAGAATACAACAATAGTTCATTCAAATGATATGCCAAAAGACCTTTTGTATAACAGAATTCATTAAGGAAACAAGAGTTCAACACAAAAATTAGAAATGCGGAATGAAAAGCCCCAAATATCAGGGTGTCACTGAGTCATGAGCAACTACTCCAAACTGGTCTGATAACAACAAGACTAACATAGTATGGGAAAAACAAAATACAAATAAGGGGAAGATAGGGAAGAAGAAAGCACGGCTGCGATCGCCAGGCAGCTACCTTGCTATCTCTAATGATCCGCTACTAAATATATCAACAACCACTACCGTGGGCAGAAATGCATGGATCTGCACACAAGGTGCAGGGAGTAACGTGAGTACACCAACTCAGTAAGTAACAGCAGTAAATAATGGCTGAGAAGTAGTGATGAGCTAGATGCAAGTACAGTTCATATCACAAAATTCAGTTAAGTATGGCATGCTTTACAACCAGAGTTTAAGTCAAATCATTTTGTTTAAATCAAGTTCAAGCAAAATTAGTTAATGTATCTTTCAACAGTGTCAAACAAGGACTCAAAACAACTATGAGCATTAATGATGAAATCATATACCGCCCCTCGAGTAAACATCACTCAGTCCTTCCAATCACTCCAACCTCACAATCACTCATGCCTCCCGATCACTCATTCATCACCATCACTCAGCATTCTCTACTTCCTGTGCTCACTGGGGGTATGTACAGGATCCGGAGGGGCTCCTTCAGCCCAAGGCTATATAAATGCCCATCATGGAAGAATCAATGAAAACATGTCGCGACGGGCATTACGATCCCATTAATGTCCTCACAAATCAGGCCATCGGCCTCACTCAGTCATCAATCTCTCCAGTCTTTCGGGCTCTCAAAAATCAAGGTAATCAGCCCAAACAACATTGACAGGATGCATCAGATAGAATAACAGAGACTGAGCTATGATGTAAAAATGCATGAACATGACTGAGTACAGATTATCAACCAAAACAGTGAGAGGACTGCAAGAAAAGACCTCTAAGTGTCCAAATAGTCACATGACACAAAATCCAAGGTTTCATACCCTCAGGACTAGATTTACAATCGTTATTTACCTCAATCCGAGCAAATCCCTACTCTTCAATGCTCTTGCTTCTCGATTCGGCCTCCAAATGATCTGAATCTAATAACAATCGGTACAATACAATTAATATATGCTAAAGGAATCAATTACACAAGAAAAACTACCAAATTTGACTCAAAACCCGAAATTCACTCAAACCCGGCCCCCAGGTTCACGTCTCGAAATCCGACAAAAGTCACAAAACCCGAATTCCCATTCACTCACGAGTCTAACCATATGAAATTTTTCAAAACCCGATATCATTTGGTCCCTCAAATCCCCAAATTACACTCTCCAAAATCCTAAGTCCTAACCCCTATTTTCACTCCTAAATCCCACTAATTAGATGAGAAATCAACGGGAAAACATCATAGCTAAAGGTATTTAGGCTCAAGGGAGTTACCTTGGTGAATATCCTCGAATCCCCTTCAAAAATCACCTCACAAGCTCCAAAGTTCGAGTTGAAGATGGTGGAAATGAGGAAAAATCACAAAGTCCCCTATTTATACCTTCTACCCAGTGAAATCGCACTTGCAGACCAATTCCCCGCTGCTACGACGCTGCACCTGCGAAATTTCCATCGTAGGTGAGGAACTCACTTAATATCCCAGGTTTCACATCTGCAGCCATAACGTCGCACCTACGGTTGCGCACCTGCGCCTTACCCTCTGATTCTGCGGAATTGACCAAACTCCCCACTTCCGCATCTGCGGCTCAGCATCGCATCCGCGGGCTCGCAGATGCGAACCCCTTCTCGCACCTGCGAATTCAATCCAGCTCAATCATGCCTGCATCTGCGGCCTCGCACCTGCATCTCCCCCTCCGCAGGTGCGGAGAAAACACCAACAGTAGCAGAAAACCAGCATATCAATTATCTCTCAAAGGCCATAATTGATCCGTTAACCACCCGAAACTCACCCTAGGGCCTCGGGACCTTAACCAACCATACCAACAAGTCATATAACCTCATATGAACTTAGTTGAACCTTCTAATCACCACCAAAACAACATCAAAACACCAAATGACCCTCGGATTCAAAGCTAAGAACTTCTAAACTTCCAAATTCCGCAAACGATGCCGAAACCTATCAAACCACGTCCGAATGACCTCAAATTTTACACACACGTTACAAATGACACTACGAATCTACTTCAACTTCCGAAAATCCATTCGACCCCGATATCAAATATTCCACTGCCGACCAAAATAGCCAAATTTTCAACTTTTGCCAATTCAAGCATAATTCCACTACGGACCTCCAAATCACATTCCGGACGCACACCTAAGTCCAAAATCACCTAACGGAGCTAACGAAACCATCAAAATTCAAATTCGAGATCGTTTACACATGAGTCAACATCCGGTCGTTACACGTGAGTACACCACAATGGTACCTAGTAAATGCCAAGCCTAACCTTAGTCGAGTAATGACGAGGTCGAGTCAGGACCCTAATGGTATAAATATAATGAAATAAGACATATAGAAATATTATAGTAGAATAAATACGGCAAATCTAATAGGAATAGAATTCAATGGAAGCCAACGACTCAGAACATTGTAATAGCAACAGGGGATCTCCCGGGATACAATCCCAAACGTAAATGTACAGAGGGATCTCCTGGAATACCGTTCCGTAGTCCCAAAGTAAATATGCAGTGCTGGGGGATCTCCCGAAATACCGTTCTGTATTCCCAAAGTAAATATGCAGTATGTGGATCTCCCAGAATACCGTTCTGTAGTCCCAAAGTAAATATGCAGTATGTGGATCTCCCAGAATACCGTTCCGTAGTCCCAAAGTAAAATATGCAGCTCAACCAATATAAATAACAATTACAGCAAGGAAATCTATATCTTAGACTAAGTTCACATCAAAAAATTCAGGAAAGTTTACTACACATGCTGCACAGAGTTCAAATAGACAGTTTAAACACGTAGATATGCTTTTCTAATTTAAACAAGGTAGTTACATAAGCTAGTGCACTTCAAACAAGGAAAAACAGGTTATGATTTAGTGAAAATGGAGTTTTACAACAAATAGCACGTGTACGTACTCGTCACCTCACGTACATGGCGCTCATATATCAAACAGTACCAAATCCTAAGGGGAGTTCCTCCACACAAGGTTAGGTAAGCCACTTACCTCGAACCAAGCTAAAATCAATCCGAAATCACGCTCTTGCCACGAGTATCCAACTCCGTGTGGCCCAAATCTAATAAAATCAATTACATAACATAAATATAGCTACAAGTAACTAATCTCGCTAATGAAACCAAAGCTAAGACAAGAAAATAGAAAAACGCCCAAAAAACCTCTTCGGGCCCACAACTCGGAATCGAGTAAAAGTTACCAAATAAGAACACTCATTCACTCACGAGTTTACTCGTACAAAAATCATCCAAATCCGACGCCTAAATCCCACTCAAAACTCAGAAATTTAATTGGGGAACTTTTCCCCCAATTTCCCAACTTCCACCCTCAAATTCCTTAATTTAATGAAGAAAACAACTATGGATTAATGAAATATGATCAAAATAGGATTAGGAATCTCTACCCAATGATTTTATCTGAAAATCCTTCAATTTATCGCCCTAATTCGAGCTCTCAAGGTCAAATGGTGAAGAATGACATAAACCCTCGAATTTTCCCCTTTTCTGCCCAACGATCTCGTACCTGCGGACCAAGGATCACACCTGCGGAATTTCCATCACAGGTGCAGAAATGACTTAAGTTCCCTGGATCTGCATCTACTAAAGGACGGTCGCACCTACGGACAATGGTCCACTTCTACGGTCTCTCATTGCGTTATGCTGCATAGCCGCATCTACGGGCATTGCAGATGCGGAATATTACCTCGCATCTGCGATCCTTGAGCCCCTCCTTAAAATCTGCACCTGCGACCTTAGGCTCGCTTCTACAGGTCCGCACCTGCGGACTCCCCACCGCAGGTGTGAAAACACCAGAACCAGCAACATCAGAATTTCTCCTAAGTCCAATTTTCATCCGTTAAGCACCTGAAACTCACCCGAGGCCCCTGGGACCTCAACCAAACATATCAACGAATCCTAATACCATACGAACTTAGTCGAGCCTTCAAACCACATCGAACAATATCAAAAACACGAATTATGCCCGGATTCAAGCCTAATGAACTTGAAATTTCCAAATCTACAAACAACGTCGAAACATATCAAATCTCGTCCGAATGACCTCAAATTTCACACACAAGTCAAAAATGACCCTACGAACCTATTCTCTTTTCCGAAATTCCATTCCGGGCCCGATATCAAATTTTCCACTACCGACCAAAATCGTCAAGATTCCAACTTCCGCCAATACAAGCCTAAATCTATTACGGACCTCCAATCACATTCCGAATGCGCACCTAATTCCAAAATCACCTAATAGATCTAACGGTACCATTAAAATTCAAATTCGGAGTCGTTACACACAAGTCGGCATCCTATCGACTTTTCCAACTTAAGCTCCCAAATAAGAGACTAAGTGTCTCAATTCACTCCAAAAAAACAAAACGAACCCCTCCCGGCAAAGAAAAATAGCAGAATTAGATACGGGGGTAGTAGTTAATAGGGGGTCGGGGCTCTAACTCTCAAAACGACCGGCCAAGTCGTTACAGGTATATATTTGAATATTCAAAACCAAAAAAGACTTTATGAAAACAATATATATATATATATATATATATATATATATATATATATATATATATATATATAT
>MDKI01098014.1:0-38438 GCA_005239505.1 Nicotiana paniculata | reverse complement strand
AGGAGCGACTTGGGACGAAGAGACTTGAGCAGCAAGAGCCTCACCTTCAGGTGAAGAGAGATTATGACCTTGTTGAGCCTTCTCATTGGACTCCTTGATTTTTGCAATTTCAGCATTAAGGTCGAAACCCTCTCGGCTCATTTTAGTCAATGTGTCGAGGCAAGAATTTATATACGCCCAACTAACATCGACATCTGCCCTGTCTTCAAGAGCTTCGTAATCCTTCTCCCAAAGCATAACTTCAGTTTTTAGTTCATCCCTCTCAGTCATGGCAGCATCATTAGATGCCCTTAAAGGAGCGAAATACCTTTCAATGAATTGAACTTTCTCCAAAGAGTTACGGAGATCCTTCTGGGTCTGAGTTAGAGATTGCACTAGTTCGCCCGAATATTGCTCCTTTTGGTCTAGTAAGGCCTTCAAGCTCCTGACCTCTTCAGAGGCATGAGACAGATGCTCCGCGAATGAGGACTCTAGGACGCTCTTACCCTTGTCTACCTGATCAGTGGATGCCTTCTCCAAAGCCAACTCTGTTGTCATGACCCTCACTTGCTGCTCCAAGTTACCTGCTTCAGTATGCCACTCCTTTACTTCCTGCTCCATATGAGAAATCCTTTTCATAAGCTTCGTGCCAATAAGATTGATCTGCAAAAGAAAGACAATTAGATATGGTAAATACATGCATCAGAATGAGCACAAGAAAATGCATCCTACCTTTAAAGAAGTATGCATGATTACATTAGCCCATGTAAGGGAACTGTGGCTGTCCAGCTTAGCTCTCTCTGTCGGGCCTATCAATTGTTTCAACCACACATCAGGCTGGCCAAACTTTTTAAAGAGACTACCTTCTGCTGGAATTTCTATCATCACCTGCTTCATCTTTCCGCTAGAAGACCCTACTTCTGTAACAGAAGGCACAAAAGTAGGTAGAGATGCAGGAGCCACGGGTGAGGAAGTTTGAGGGGCCAAAAAATCCACGGGAGAGGGAGCAACGACAGGAGCAGGAATAGCTACGGGAGCAGGAGAAATAACTGGAACAGTTGAAGGAAATTCTCTAAGAGTTGGAGAGAAAATAGCCAAGGGAGCTTCATCAGCAACAGAACCAAAGCCTTCACGGAACAATTGGCCAACGATTCACGCACGGTAGAGGGAGTAGCATCCTCGGAGGCAGAAAGTCCAACTTCAGGCATGGAAGGCATGATGAAAGGTGTAGACTCGTCGTCTGAGACCACCTTCCTTCTGCGTGACCTATGGACGAAAGTGCCCTCCTTTTCTCCCGAGGTCCTTCACCCACCTGCTTTTCTCTTTGAAGAAGAAGAGCCTGAAATGATTTCCTGGGCCTGAGCCAGGGATAACGTGGGAACAGACGCGGATACAAAAACTCCACGAGCAGGAAACTCTGTCAAAAGGAAAGGGTTAAATAATGCTCAAAGGAATAAACAAGTACAAATAAAAACTTCACTTACCATTAGTCTTAACTCTCCAACCAAACCTCTCAGATAGGTACTTTCACGAACTTTCTTCCAATGGATCAATTAACAAAATCCTTTCTACCCAATCTCTGAAACCGGAGACATTCTCCATGGTTCCCATGATTGCTGCAAAAAGAAGAAACATATACGGTATTGATAAAATATCTAAAGCAAAAAGCAAGGAATGTGAGCAAAAATGTACTCACATGCAAAATTCCACTTCTCAAGGAAGGGAAGATTCTCTTCACTTAATAAACCAACAGTAGGAACAACAACATACCGAAGAAACCAACCTCGATCCTTATCATCTTCAGAAGTCACTAACACCCTTTTACTCTAGCAGCTAGGGTAAAAATTCCCTGATGGAACAACATTAGGGAATAGAGGTGAATAATATGATGAAAGGTAAAGGGGATCGAAGCTAAGGTAGCAAAGTATCTAAGACATGCAATGACTCACCATACAAGAGGACCGACTTGTCCCAAGTTAATTTTGAAAAATTGACACAACTCGATGATTACTGGGTTGATGGAAGGCTTGAACCCTAATGTAAAGGGATAGGTATAAGCAAAAGAATGCCCCATCTTGTAAGACGTTATTCTTTGATTACTGTTTGGAATGATTACAGGAAAATCAGAACTCCAATGACAGTCCCTGCGTATAAGAGGAATTAAACCTTCAGTGAATTGGGTAGGGTACTTGTCAACAATATCAAGAGATGATAATGAAGAAACCTGATCTCTAAGGGCCTGACTATCCCTAGGAAAGGTGAACGCTGGATGTACTATTTCATTGACCCTCTATCCGCGCAAAGGTTCGTGACGTTCTCTATCTTTGGATAAAGATCTAGAAGCCCTAGCCCTCGGAGAAGTTAAAGACCTAGAAGAAGGAGGAGAAGTAATTTGATAATAGGAAGAACCCCTTGAAGGAGTAGAACCTAAACTCCTCAACCTGCTGCCTCTCCTACTCCGTGTTGGAGCAAAAGAGGGAGTCAAATCATCTACATTTATGACTCTCTTAGATTGGTTTGAAGAAGACATATCTATAAAGACAAGGAAAATGTTTATTACAAATAAAGTTTGAAAGTTAGATGTTTTTTCGTGAAAGAGAAGAAAATGGGGTATTTATACTCAAAGATAACCGTAAAAAATGGGAAAAAACAATGATGTGAAAACCATAATTGAAGATGTCACTTTGTGACTAATTCAGCCGCAAAAAAGCCCTAAAAGGCGCTGAACAATTGCAGAACCAACTAAGAAATGCCACGTGGCATAAGCATTAAATGAAAGTGACAAGCGACACTTACGTACAGAAAAAGATGCAATGATTCGAGTGAAGCGGCGACAAATATTCCCGCCATAAATGGGTATCCACTTACCAAATATTGATCAATAAATATATGATAAGTGGGGGCCTATCTGTATTGGTAAAAAAGAGCTTCACACATGTAATAAATCTTGATGACTCAGTAGTATAAGTGGAGCAATGAAGACACGACAGCTGGACGGGACTCTATGAAGAGGTATAAGGCAAAGAGGCACGGCAAATCACACCCACGGGTTAATTAGCTACGGAAGTCTCAACCTAATTGTGAAGATGAAGAGACACGGTCAAAATGTATCTAGGCGGAACAAAGGGCATATTCAGAGATCTTCAATTAGTGATTCACACGTTACACAACATTCACGCAACAGTTACAGTTACTCATTGTAACATTGCATTAATGTCATAATTAGTCATTAATGCTCAATCACTGAAAAAGACAGACGTTATATTAGGAAATTCTCTATATAAGGGAGTAAAATATAACCTATAAAGGGACATCCCGAACTACTATTGCAATACACTTTACTTTTCGTACATCTAATTGTTTTTTCTTTATTACTTACAATCAGTCTTGCCTAGGTTATCAGAAATGATCTAATTCTTTGGTCAAATAATCTAATTATTTGGTTAAACACTAGTCATATTGTATATTTCCTTATTTATTGCATGTCTATTACCGTTCAAAGTTAACTCCTTATAAGGGAGTACTTATATTGATCTTATGTTGATTGATTCTGATTCCGCAATCACTGCCTGACTTTGATTGTTACCTTATCCTACCTAGTTTCAAACTACTATATATGATATCTCTCATTGACACTATGACACGAACACATTAGTTCAAACTCTATCTCCTACACTCAAAGCTTTCTGCTCTCTTTCTGTGTCACTTACTATTATTCTGAGTTAGTCGGCTGCAACCCAAGGCTAACTATTGTGCTCTCCTGCCCCCTTCACCTTTGTGTTTACTGTCCCTTTGCTGGTATGCTCTGATTTTCAATTTAAGTCCCCAAACCAATATGTTTCTTTTACTGCTTCAGTTTATCATGTTCCTGATCTGTTTTTATCTATTGTTTTGCTGTTCAACATGCAATTGACCACTTTGCATAATTGCTTCATCTAGTATGCTAATTATGTCTTAACGCTTTAGGATTAGCATGTTCTTATAAACTTGTAATCTGATTCAATATGACTCAATTCTGTTTTGATGCTTGTGTACTAGTAGCCTAGTTCTGGTATGCCTTATTGATTTTTTACCCTAAGTTGCCCTGATGCTATGCTCAATCATGTTTAGTGCTTCTATGTCCTCCCTGCTGCAATGAAATCCTATACTATGTCATCTCCTAATCCCATGAACCCCCTCAACCACTTCTGATTCTGTGACTATGGTCTAATTAGCACTCCTGAGTTCATGTCTCACTATTCACACAATTAGCTACCCCTTAATTGCAAGAGACTTGTGTTTATTATATGTATTATGTGTCCCCAGTCCCCAATTATCCCTACGTGAAGGGTTGTTATTTGAGTATTGTTGAACCTGTTTGGGCTCTGTGTTTGATCTGTTATTCCTTTGATTTCCCTACTCTTATCAAAATTATTTTACTGCTAAACAATTCTCCTATTTTATAAACTACTGTAACTGAATCCCTTCTTTCAAATAATGCTTTCCTATTTAAACCCTTTTCAAAACTATGTCCATCACTCTCACTCTACTCTTAGGTCCTTAAGTTCTGCCCCTCCAGTGTATGACTGCCTTGGTAATCCTGTGAGCTCCCTCTGAAATCTGATGCACTGGGGCTGACCCTTCCACACTGCATTACACAATTATGGTTATGAAATCTGGGTGTAAGAACTGCCCGGGATCCCTTGAGGTCCTTAGGGAACTCTGACACACCCGGATATGAGAAAGGCTATGAAACATTTGGGCACTTGAAGTTCTGGGAATCTAGGCCTATTTTTCTGGCTCCCCATAGTTTAACTTCTTCATTTCCTTTATCTATTTATGTAATTTACGTATTTGGTCTGTAATAATTATTTGTAAACAAATATTGGGGATGGCTAGTGAAGTGGGGAGGGTAGCCATATAATTCTATTAACATCATTGGGTAGAAATCATGTTTGAAGCTTTACATTGTTTCTATATGCATTAGAATCCATGTTTTAGGACCAATATGTTCATTCAAACCATGCACTAGATACCATGTTCCTAGGATCTGATGTCTGTTGTTTCATCATCTCATCCATGCTTTATGCCTAGCACTTAGAAATCCTGCTCCTAGGGTGATAACATTAATACTCCTGTGCATTCAAAACATGTCCCAATCATCCTGTAACTCTTTGTGTATTTTAGAAATCATGCTTTAGGAAGCCTGTGCATCCTGAAATTATGTCTTAGCCATCCTGTATTTATATGTGCATATTAGATATCCTGCTCTAGGATTTCATTTATATCTGCTTAACCACGCCTAGTTTAACTACTGACTCATGGAAAAGGTAGAAACAGTGTCACATCTAATTGTCTTGATCTTAATAAAACTAGTAATAATCTCTGCATAACGTATCACCTAGAACAACATGCTTTTAGGTAAAACAACCTCTGAAATGTTTTAACAGTTCTGGTAATTACTACGCACAACCCCACGCCTAGGAAAGCCTTAGGTAATCAATCTCTTTAAAAGCTGGAACACTTCTTGGTTGTGTTTACTGTTTAAAGGCTAACAGGTTTTAAAATCAGTAGGCAAACTGATTAGGTCCTTGCTATTGAGTTTATAAATAAAGCTGCATACTTCTGTGCATGATATTCATTTAGATATCCTGTCTTAGGATTCTGTCTAATAAAACTGCCTCTTGTTTGTGTTTGAGACATGCTGCTTATGTGCATTATCTGTGGAGGTAAATCTGAGCCTCTTAACTGCTTTTTCCTGCATTTATTTGTAAATTCCTATTTGTTCTTACATGTCGCTTAGAATTTTATACTTTTAACCTTAGGGGTTTTGTCTAGAACTGCCTATATTTAGAGGTCCTAAATTCCTCCAGGGCCATTAATAAGGGACGGGTAACAGCACACATAGAGGTCGTTAAATAAACTCGCTTAATAACCACTAAGGGGTGGGAAGGGTAGACATGGATATGACATCTGGTGCACTAATTCCACGTGTAGCCCATATTCTGAGGAGTGATTACTAGGCATTGTACTGATGTGATCCTATAAGATAAACAACCTAGGACCCCTCCCCTATCCCTTACACATGTGTGCTTAGATTGTAAAACCTCCGGAATTTTGCATATGTGCTTACCCTTTAAATCTTTTAAACTTAAGCACATGTGTGTGCTTGGACTACAAATCTTCTCTAAACCTTCATTTATTTAGCTATGTGTTTATTGCTTGTATGCTATCTATTCACAAAGTTTGTTTGGGCCGAGAACCATAGTTGTGGACTTCGAGGGGTGCCTAATACCTTCCCCTTGAAGTAATTTCAAACCCTTACCCTATCTATGGTTTATCTAATCTATATTTGTAAATAACCTTTAGTAGGTGCCCTAACGCACCTTAAAATCATTGGGTAGAGACTCTTCAATTCTTTATCCCTTTCCCAAAAGGAAACAAGCTATCCCAATAATGTCGGATACCATGACCGATCCGAAAGGGGAGGAAAGAAGGGGGCGCGATAGGTACCACATGACCATGATAGTAAGGTGTGTGAAAAGTAAGTAGTATATTAAGTAATTTGAGATAATTCTTAATTATGTAGGTAATTGGTTAATTATTGAACTAATAGTGGATTACCATGTTAATTAAGAATTTGAGGGATAATTAATTGAAATCTTTTGGATAAGCTTTGAATCCCAACGTGGCAGCAAGACATAGTCAAGCAAATCTTTTTGTGGCCAAGTCTTGCTAAGTGAGGCCCACACTCAAATATTAAAAAGAAACCTCTCTAATTCATTATTAAATCTCTACAAATCTCAAAGAAACATTCAACAAACTCACTCACAAAGGATGAGTTGTTAGCAACATGATATTGTTACAAAATTTCATACGAGATTTCATAAGATAACAGTAATGAGACTTTGCGATTCAGAGATAGCACGGTACAATCTTTCTAAGGAATATCATACGGATTTTTCCCTACTTAGATCCGAGGTATGTGTTCTTCGCAAAGACGTGTGTTAGAGGAATTGTTAAGAGAATCGTCCATGTATGTTAAGGTTATCCCTTCTTTCTTTTGGCAAGATCTATACGACACAAACGAAATGAGTAGATGCACAATTTCCATATACGATTCTAGTCGTAGATATACTAGAGATGCTTATGTTCTTGATTCCCGCATGTCTTATTATTCTATCATCTGTTCATGAGTCTCAGAAAATACGTAAGTTGATAAAGTTTAATTCATGATATTAATGAGAGGCATAATGGTCTTAAGACAATTCCGAAAGATTTTATTGACGTACTTCTCATGCATTGCATTCATGTACATTGACCCATGACTATATGGTGTTATATATGCGTATATATATATATGGGATATGGGAAAAGGTTACGACATTATATACGCACCACCACATGATTAGCTGAAATGATATGATGGGATACCCTCAGTGGCTTGATGATGTTATGAACGCTTACACCTATGCATGGTATGACATTTATATGCATATGCATGACATTATAAAAACAAAACGATTCACAAAGCTATGCAGACATACATGTCGAGTTTTTTACTCCATGTTTCTCTCATGTTTACTATTTACTGATTTTCATTCCTTACATACTCGGTACATTATTTGTATTGACGTCCCTTTTTTCTGGGGACACTGCATTTCATGCCTGCTCCCGATAGACAGGCCGAGAGCCCTCCAAGTAGGCTATCAGCTCAGCGGAAGATGTTGCACACCATTAGCTTCAGAGTTGCTTGTTTGGTTAGTATGATTTAGACGTGTATTGTTTGGTATGGCGGGACTCTATCCTGACCTTTATGTAAATTATGTACTCTTAGAGGCTTGTAGACATATGTCATGTACGTAAAAGATTGTATGGCCTTGTCGGCCTATGTTCAATGTACGAGTGGTTACTTTTGTCTTGTATGTCTTATGTATAAGTTGGTATTACATGTTGTATCCTACTTATCTCACGGAAGCCTTCTGGCTATGTTATCTATGATAGTATGACATGAAAAGATACGTTATGTTGGTACTCGGTTGAGTAAGGTACCCACTTCCCATCACGGCCCATTGGTTTGGGTCGTGACAAAAGTGAGTAAAGAGCAGTTCTGTCCTAGAGAGTCTACAAGTGGTGTCTAGTAGAGTCTTGTTTGTGGGTGTGTTGTGCACCACACTTATAAGCAGGATGCTACAGGGCATTTAGGACTGTCACTCTTTCTTCTTACTCTAGATCGTAATGGTAGAGCTCAGTTGTAATAATTCAAACTCCTAACTTCTATTTTTTTCGTAATAAGATGATACCTACATCCAGAAAGACAATTGGTAAGATATTGAATGTGACTATGGAAGAGTTGAGTTAGAGGTACTCGTTTTTTCATGATGCTTATGATAAGTAAATATGAGGTCTTCCGTAGATCGTCTGTGTACTAAGATGTGTTATCCTCTTTATAAGGAGCCTTGAGGCAAGAATATCTATCCACCTTTATGGTGGAAGACAATGAGATTCAGAAGATAATGCAAGTTTCAACAAGCAAAAGAAGCAAGATGAAGAAGGGTACGAGGCGCCAAGTCAATGAAGGTTAACAGTATTTACAATTCAAGCAGAGGAATATAAGCTTTTTGAGTTACATTCAACACTAACAGAGGTATGTAGAATTGGTTACGTCGATCTTAGTTATGCCCTATGGGAGCTAATAGATATGGTTCAAGAGAAGGACGGGATATTAGGGTCCGACTAGGATTAGAGTGACCCAAAATAGTGGATGAATTGTTTGGATTAGTTTACCTTTCTGAAGGATATTACAAATGTGCTAATAGATCTCCCCGTGAGACACCCAGATGGTGCACTCTAAAATATTACAGCTAGATATGAGTACCACAAAGATGGGCACTAGACGTCTGGAACGGATAAATATTTTCTTAGTATGGCTCCCGTCCTTAGTAGAGAGATAATGCTAGACAACTCAAAGAGCTAGTGGATGTAGCAAAAGGGAGCTAATAGCAAAAAAATATCTTGTTGAAGTTTTCAGAATAAAGTGATAGACAGAAATGTTAGCTAGAAATAAGAAGAGAGCTAATGAAGCATTAAGAGTAAAATGTGATGCATGGATGACAACGGTAGGTCAAAAGATGACAATATTACAGAGTCTATAGTCAAGTGAAGGAAAATACGAGAAGTGACAGGCCTTGAGACAACAAGAGAGTATCGGCCATAAAGTTATATCCTCATTTCGAGAAATAAGTTCGTGACTCCAACGCAACTACCAGAAGGAAAAGTTAGACCCCAGAATAATAGAAATCAATACGGACTGGTGAACAAGACAAATTAAATGTGAATTAGGGATTGAGTGATTGGATAATAGTCGGCATCATGAGAGGTTCAAATTTCATTCCAGCGATAATAGAATCAACAACAGAAGAAGATTTTTGAGAAATTCGGAGAATGGTTATTCAGGAAGATGCTTCCCTAAAGCAAGCAATGTGAGCAAAGTTAAGCTTAAGGGACTATATGTGCCCGTTATAATAAGTTCCACCCATGCGAGTAAGGAATTTCCTTATCCTTGGTACAAAAGGATTACGACAAGGCGAGCAAGTGTCATCGATAGTATGAGAAGACTCCAATGATGAAGAGGTAAAACATCTATAGGTAGATCGTCATAGCGCTAAATATTAGTACTTCCCTAAAGAGGGGAATATGGAGTGATGTGAAATTAAGTCAGAATTAAGTGGTTCTAATAATTATGAAATGGTAAAGGAAGAATGCGATAAAATGAAAAAGGGATGAGATTGCACTTATTCAAAGCCTACAGATATGCTACGATACCATAGCATTGTGCAAACACGACGTCAAGGAGAGGAAGTACGGGTTCCTGACCGAGATGTTATTGATTAATAAGGAGCCAGTGCGAGAGGTAAGTTAGGACAAATGAAATAACCCAAGAAAGATTACACAAAATATTGATATGAGAATGGGCCAACGGGTAGTTAGTAGTTGATTCAAAAAATGCCTAGTTATGGATAATAAGAGGATACAGACAAATCAACAGATTGTGCAAAATAAACAGAGTGAACCCCAACATGGGAAATTCAGTTTCGCAAATATGACATCGTGACCCTTGAGAAATATTCAGATAGGAGTTGGGGTAGTTAAAGGTATCGTATGAATGTTATGGAAATAAAAGAGAGTGCCATTGGGAAGACAGTCAAAATATCAGTTCAGAAGAAACTCTATAAGCACAAGGGCGTGGAGGTAAGTAACCACAGACAATTATAGGTGAGGAAGGACACCAAAAATTTCATTGAGTAGACGATGCAATAAGCTCGCAGCTTTACAAGAGTCAGAGGGTCATCCCTAAGTACGACAATGAAAGACTAGCAGGGGAAATAAGGAGGAAGGATTCAACCTAAGCATAGTAACTTGAAGAAAAAATGATCTTGTACTAGAAGTCTCACTACCACATTGTATGCACTCCATAAGAAAGTAGAACCTATCGTGGCTAATGAACAGGAAGAAAAAAAAAGCAAAAGGTGATATTCAAGATCATATGGATTGTATGGAATTCCAATATGTATGAGCACTAAGGTAAAGCTAAGTATGCACGCAACAAGGGGGAAGAAAGACCAGGAAAATTAATAGCTTACTTTTAAAGAAAGCTGAGAAGGGACAAAAGGAATTATTCGATCAATGATCTAGAGTTAGTTACGTTATGAACACACTTAATATTTCGAAGTATTATGTAGCATATATGTTGACAATCATACAAGCCGTAGAGGATTCCGATATAAGTTAAAAGAAAGAATTGAGTCCAGGTCATAGAGAAAAGACTGAATCATTAGAAGATTGTGTCATAGATGTTCCACATCGCCCATGAAACACTAAAGTAATAACTAATACTATGAGCCACAGATTGGAAGATAGATTAAGCCTACATAAAGGTCTATCAGAAGGAAGGGAAAACTAAAGACTTACATCAACCAAGTAAATCAGGAGTCCGAATATTGGACCTAGAAAATTATAGAAATCATGATTGAGAGCATTATCAAATAACCCGTAATATCAGAAGTACAAGAGAGAAAGCACAACAACCACATTCTATCACGACTCTATGATAAAGCCAGTTAGAAATGTAACCAAAGTGCGTATTGTGTATGCACCAAAGTGCAAGTATTATAATAGAGTTTCAAGTTGTGGATGTGAATTATACGTGTGAAAGGGAGGTCATGAAAGAGGTAGAAGATGTGATACGAGATTTTAAACTGAGTAGGGTAAAGGTGAACAACATATGAGATTCTCATATGTAGAAGGTTGTGGATAGTCCATACTTCGGATAGAAGTGTAGAAGCGTGAGAATTCAGTATCCAGGAATGATAGCGGCGTCGTTAGTGGCATATGTTCCAGCCTATGATTTCTAGTTATCGAGAGGCCTTGTCAAGAGACTAAAGAAGAGTTAGAGAGGATTTGATGTCTCGCTTGATGTTCAAGAATAACATAAGGAAATCTATGGTTCAAGCAAGTTGAAGAAAGGTTGCGAATAGTATATATAGATATGTGTAGGTCGTAAGCTAAAGTATGGTAAATCAACAATGTTTTAGGAAGACACAAGTAAGGATAAAAAAACTGTGAGTAAAAAGGTGACGAGAATAGAAAAGTCCTCAAGATTAAGTCCATGAAAACTAGAGAGCTGATGGTATCTCTAAGTTATAGAAAGCTCAGTATAGCCTGAATGGACCCAAAGGAGTTACTCATCATAAGTAGCATTTAGAAGAGATGAAATGTTTCCCTGACAGTAGAATAATGGTATAATTGTGATAGATAAAGGATGACATTTGAGCCTTCTATTGAGTTATTATTTGAAAAAAAGGGATGCTATGAAATACAGTTACAGAAGTATAGTATCACCCCCATATGGATCAGGATAGTCACTTCTAATGTTCCTTGATGTGACGTGAACCCTAGCGGCAGTGTTACATAAAAGGTTAAGTTATCAGTGGTATATTATAGATCAATATTGAGGTGAATCAACAATGGATGGATAAGTTATAAATATGAGGTGAGATTAGGCCATCATTCTTAAGATGAACAGTAATGAGGAAGCATTAAAGGACTTAGACTTATACATATATGATAAGCACCGAAAAAGTAACCTGGAGTTTGGTAGCAGACCTCAGCAACGGTTTACCGAAGTAAGAGTTATGGTACAGTATGACCTACCTAGATGCAGTAGAGTCATACAGAGAGATAATTGGGTCTATGAAACAAGATATAGCAATAGTCGTAAGTTCGACAAGGTACGGAGAAAAGAACTTCAGTACACCTATAGATTCTCAAAGGGAAATCTTGTCAAATTCTGTATATATTCCCGAAATGAGGCCTAGAGATTGGCTAAAAGCTGAAGGGAAAAGTCGCAAAGGTGCACATACAAGGAAAAAAAATGTCGCACAAGCTGCATGATAAAAAGGTTGCAACAGTTACAAGATTGGAAAGATTCCGACCATAAGTCATGGTGTGAGAAAGAGGGCTTAAGGGGAGAAGGCCTTGGCCTTTGGAGTTATTTGCCGAATAGTTCCCTAGCTGGAAAGGAAAGTAATAAAGTATTCGAAAAACATAGGTTATGAAAATGATAAGAGCATCAGTCAATATTCAAGGAAGAATATTCCAAATGGGGAATGATGTTACACACCATATTTTTGTACGTAAAAGTATGCCATATGTAAATTGATATATGCTCGAAAATGAGATGTTACACCCCACATTTTTCATATATTAGAGTTTGACCGTAAGTTAAGCAACATAAGTTCGGGAATGTGATTATTTTGGGATTATAATTATTATGTTATTTCAAACAAGTGATAAGTAAATTCGTGAAAGTGAGAGGGTAAGCAAATCGAAGAAAATAAATTTCGTCGAAATTTGTCATTTTGTGGTAAAATACAATCTAAGCTATAATAACCCGTATTTATGAACTAGTGACATACAAGGTACCACATGACCATAATAATAAGGTGTGTGAAAAGTAAGTAGTATATTAAGTAATTTGAGATAATTTTTAACTATGTGGGTAATTGGGAATTATTAAACTAATAGTAGATTACCATGTTAATTAAAAAGTTGAGGGATAATTAATTGAAATCTTTTGGATAAGCCTTGAATCCCAACGTGGAAGCAAGACATAGTCAAGCAAATGACTCTTTATTCACAAAGCAAGGTGGCAAGGTTAGATTAATTTTTGTGGCAGAGTCTTGTTACGTGGGGCCCACACTCAAATATTAAAAAGAAACCTTTCTAATTCATTATTAAATCTCGAGAAAGCTTAAGGAAACATTCAGAAAACTCACTCACAAAAGATGAGATGTTAGCAACGTGATATTGTTACCAAAATTCACACGAGATTCCATAAGATAATAATAACAGGATTTTGCGATTCAGAGATAGCACGATACAATCTTTCTAAGAAATTGTTAAGAGAATCGGTCCAGGTATATTAAGGCTATCCCTTCTTTCATTTGCAAACATCTATACGACACAAACGAAATGAGCAAATTCACAATTTCCATATACGATTCTATTCATAGAAATACTAGAGATGCTTATGTTCTTGATTCCCTATGAGTCTTATTATTCTATAATCTGTTCATGGGTCTCAGAAAATATGTGTAACGACCCGGCCAGTCGTTCTGGAAGATTAGCCCCGTTTCCCCCATTTCTGCTTTATCATATATTGCTTAGCCTGTTTATGTTGTGTTGGGTCAATTGGTTTAGGTTCGGACTGGTCGTAGTGAGAATAGAGGCACTTAGCATCTTAAAGTAGCTTAATAGTTGAAAAGACAAACTAGGAGTGGACTTATTGGTAAACAACCTCGGAATGCGGATTTTATGGCTCGGATAGCTTCGTTAGGTGATTTGGGACTTAGGAGTGTGTTTGGAATGAAGTTTTGATGTCCAATGTAGAATTAGGCTTGAATTGACAAAAGTTAGTTTTTGGCAATTTTTGGTTGGTAGTGGAAAATAGGCTATAGGGGTCGGAATGGAATTCCGACAGTTGGAGCAGGTTCGTAATGTCATTTTGGATATGTGTGCAAATTTTCAGGTCAATCGGATGTGTTTTGGGTGGTTTCGGCATCAATGGCAAAATTAGAAGTTTTTGGTTTGAATCTGATGTAATTTTGGTGTTTTTCTGTTGTTTTAGGTGCCTCGAGGGCTCGACTAAGATTAAATGATGCTATGGGGTGTGTGGGTATGTTTGGTTGAGGCCCCTAGGGGCTCGGATTGATTTCAGATGGTTAGCAGAGGTTTGAACTTAGGAAATTTGTAGCAAATAGCTGCTGGTGTAATCCTTCTGGTGTGGCCGCACCTACGGATGGGGAGCCGCACGTGCAATGACGCAGGTGCGAAGGTCCATGCGCAGGTGCGAAGAGAGGCTAGGCAGGAGGAGTTCGCAGCTGGGAGGAATTGTCCGCAGGTGCGGATTAACTGGGCAGAACAATATAAATAGGTGCCTTCGCGAATATTTTGGCATTTCCTCCATTGTTGCATGCAGGTTGAGCTTGTTTGAGGGAAATTGAAGGGGGAATTCGAAGGACTTCAGTGGAGGTAAGTTCCCGGATTATATAACTTGTTTCTATGCTATTTTGTACGGATTAGGCTTGTAATTTGAAGAATTAATGTGGACAAAGTTAGGAAAAATGGGGAGGGAAAATTGGAAATTCTTTTGGTGATTTGAGTGGGAAATTATGGTCCGATTGTGGAGTTTTTGGTATGTATAGAATCGTTGGAGGATTAAAATTCTAGTGATGTAAGTTTTATTGAATTCTGAGACGTGGTCCCGGGGCACGGATTTGGCCGAATTTCGAGAATTGTGTTAAAATTTGTATCATTCGATTGAGTTTTGTTACATTACCGTATATTAATGATGTTAATATGATTTTGGTTAGATTCGAAGCATTTGGGAGCCAATTGGAGGGGCAAGCGCAACGCGGAGTAGCTTTTGGGCTATTTCAAGGTAAGTAACGATTGTAACTCTAAACCTGAGGGTATGACACCCCGTTAATTGATATTGTGTTGATACATAAGGTGATGCACATGTTAGGTGACGAGCATGGGGGCGTTCACTGATAGGGATTATGACTTGGTCCGTCCCGTAGTGGCTATTAAGCCGCATATTCGAGTTGAACCTTACGACATCCTGTCTTTTGGAAGCTTATACCGGTTTATGGGTTGTGAGCCATGTTTGGGGCCTTGTGCCGATCTGTTTAGACCCTCAGGGGTATTATCCATGTTTGGGGCCTTGTGCCGATCTGTTTAGACCCTCAAAGGTACTTTTACGCTATTCTACCACTATCATGTTAGAACAATTGTCAACTCAGTCATGTTTCCTACTTGTTGTTATTTTCACTGTTATCCCACTGCTTTGAAAAGTCGGAAAAATATTTTGGGCTGAGTCCCGTAAGTTGAGATAAACTACCCAAGTGGCTTGTGAGGATGACTGAGTCAGGCTGAGCGCCGAGTATGTGAGCATTGTAATGGGACGGGTTGCATGCCACAACAATATATCTGTTATATATCATATGTGGGTCTGGCTGACGCTGCAGCAATATATATATATACATATATATATATATATATATATATATATATATGGATCGGGTTGCACGCCGCAACAGTATACATATTGGATCGGGCTGCACGTCGCAGCAGATATAGCGCTTGGGCTGAAGAAGCCCCTCCAGGATTCTGTACACCCGTAGTGAGCACAGTCGACTATTATATGGATCGGGCTACACGCCGCTGCAATATATGTATGTTATATATGGATCGGGCTGAACGCCGCAACAATATAGATATATGTACGGGCTGCCCGCCGCAGCATTTGTGTGTATTCATGGTACTTGCTGAGTATGAGTGTTAAGTAAGAACATGAGATACTGATAGTGGAGTCACGAGTGACTGAGAGGCTTGCCCGAGAGGCTTTATTGTGAGTGATATTGTGCCCGAGGGGCTTATATTTTATGAAAATGTTGTTTTCACTCTTATTTACGCTGAGCCTATGATTATAAATGTTGGATAAATGTTTTTATACAAGTTTTTTAAATGAAAACCGGAGTTTTTTGAAATATTCGGAATTTTAGATTCCTGACTTGATTTATTCATTTCCACTGTTATTCATTATATGGATTTACATGATTTAAATGCTCGTCACTATACTCAAGTTTTTAGTTACTTTGATTACTTACTGAGTTGGCGTACTCACGTTACACCCTGCACCTCTGTGTGCAGATCCAGGTAACGGACCATCTCACTAGTTGATTCTTTGACGAGCTTGGAGTTGTTCGAGTATCGAGGTAGCTGCTCAGCGTCCCCAACTCACCTCCTTTTCTTCCCTAAGATCATAGTTTCTTTTAGTCTTTTGTACCTCAGACTTTGGTTGTTGCAAGTCACAATGTTGTACATTATATTTTAAGTCTTAGACTCATGACAATTGACTCTAGGTTTTGGGAAGTGTGTATTTGTTTCATCTCATTCTGCTATTTTAAAATCTGGTAAAACTTTGGGAAAATTATGATATTTATTTCAACTAAACTTCTGTTATTTCATTCACCCACGGATGGTGAGGACTCGCGCTATCGATCAGGGCGATCAGCCTCCAGCTAGACCGGCGAGGGGTGGAGGCCGCAGTCGAGATCGTGGTAGAGGTAGGGGCCAGCCCATGCGGCAGCCAGAGCAGTATCAGTTGATCCCCCTACTATTCAGGCTCAGGCACTGGCATTGCCTATTGTTATTCCGGGTCTTCAGGAGACCATGTCTCAGATCTTGACGATGTGTACCACCCTTGCTCAAGCAGTTGCCGCTACTTCTCAGGACGGGGGACACAGTTAGACTCTAGTTGCCCGGACACCTGAGCAGGCTACTCAGGGTCAGCAGACACCGGGGGCAGTTCCAGCCCAGCAGGTTGCTCCAGTTCAGGACTTCGTGGTCCTAGCTATGCCAGATGACGAGCAGTGTAGGTTGGATAGGTTTAGTAGACTACATCCTACGACATTCAGTTGTGCCGAGGGCGAGGATGCCCAGGGTTTTCTAGATAAGTGCCAGAGGATGCTGCGTACTGCTGGGATATTGGAGACCAGTGGGGTCTCATTTGCCACATTTCAGTTTTCTGGTGCTGCTTTCACTTGGTGGGAGTCTTTTGACAGGCGTAGGCCTGTTGGTTCAACATTCCTTACCTGGCAACAGTTCTCCACTATCATCTTGGAGAAGTATGTACCCCAGTCTCACAGGGAGGAGCAGCGCAGGAATTTTGAGCAGCTGCGTCAAGGGGAGCTATCAGTGATGCAGTATGAGATGCGGTTTTCGAAGTTGGCTCGTCATGCCACCGAGTTGGTCCCTACTGATAGGGAGAGGATTAGGAAGTTTGTGGATGGCCTCACATATCAGCTCTGCCTTTTCATGACCCGAGAAAGCGTATCAGGTGCTACATTCGAGCACGTTATTCATATTGCTCGAGATATCGAGTCGGTTTGCCGCCAGGAGCTGGTAGAGAGGGAGGCCAAGATGCCTCGTGGATTGGGTGGTTCTAGTGGTGATCCTTCCAGGGTGTAGTTTCAGCATGGTAGAGGCTGTTCATTCAATCCTCCTCGGTCAGGGTGCCTAGCCTATAGTGGTGCATCTTCGGAGCATGGTCCCCGCGGTTTTCAGCTAGGACATTCTTCATTCGGTGCCCTTCCAGCCCAGGGTGCAGCTCTAGCACCATCAGTCCATGGTTCTTCTATGCATGGTTCTTCTAGTAGCCATTCTGGTGCCAGGGGTTCATTTCAGTCCCAGTCTCTAGCTCTGGGGAGTTGTTATGAGTGTGGAGAGTTCGGGCATATGAGGAGGCAGTGTCCTCATCTTCTTGGAGGTCCATCTCAGCTGAGGAGCTAGCTTTCGACTTCAGCTCCAGTTACTTAACCACCCACCCAGGCAGCCAGGGGTGGTAGTCAGTCAGCTAGAGGCCGCCCTAGAGGGGGAGGGCCAGCAGGTGAAGGTCAGGCCCGTATGGAAGTAATTCCAGCCAGGCCAGATGCTATGGCCTCCGATGTAGTGATTGCATGTATTGTCTCAGTGTGTAGCCGAGATGTTTTGTCCTTATTTGTCTCTGGTTCTACATATTCATATGTTTCTTCATATTTTTCCCATTTTCAAAATATGCCCCGTGAGTCTTTTGTTACATCTGTTCATGTGTCGACTCCGGTAGGCGACACTGTTGTTGTGGACCGTGTGTATCGGTCGTATGTGATATCTATTAGGGGGTCAGGAGACCCGAGTGGACCTACTGTTACTCAACATTGTCGATTTTGATGTGATATTTGGCATGGAGTGGTTATCTCCGTGTCATGCCGTTCTTGATTGTCACGCTAAAACCATGACCTTAGCTATGCCCAGATGTCTGAGGGTTGAGTGGAGAGATTCTTCTAATTATGTGCCTAGCAGGGTGATTTCCTACCTGAAGGCTCATCGTATGGTTGAGAAGGGGTGCTTATCGTATCTGGATTTTGTGAGGGATGTCAGTGGTGAGACTTCCGCTATTGATTCTGTTCTTGTGGTCCGTGATTTCCGGATGTGTTTCCTGCAGACCTGCTAGGAATGCCACCTGAAAGGGACATTGATTTTGGTATTGACCTCGTGGCAGGAACTCAGCCTATTTCTATTCCACCTTATCATATGGCACCATCGGAGCTAAAGGAATTAAAGGAGCAGCTTCAGGAACTCCTAGATAAGGGGTTCATTTGGTTCTATGCGTATGTGAATTAAAGGAGCAACTTCAGGAACACCTTATCATATGGCACCATCGGAGCAGTTTCCTTGGTTTGGCAGGGTACTATCGCCATTTTGTTGAGGGATTTTCATCTATTGCAGCACCTATGACCAGACTGACCCAGAAAGGTGCTCAGTTCAGGTGGACTGAGGAGTGTGAGGAGGGCTTTCAGAAGCTCAATTCATCTTTGACTACAGCTCTGATATTGATTTGACCTACGGGTTCAGGTTCTTATACAGTTTATTGTGATGGCTCGAGAGTTGTCCTTGGAGCTATTTTGATGCAGGACAGTGGGGTGATAGCCTACGCGTCCAAACAGTTGAAGGTGCACTAGAAGAATTATCCAGTGCACGATCTTGAGCTAGCATTTATTGTCCACGCCTTGAAGATTTGGCGTCATTATTTGTATGTAGTGCATTGTGAGATTTTCACTGATCAATGTAGTTTGAAGCATCTACTTAAGCAAAAGGATCTGAATTTGCGTCAGAGGTGGTGGTTGGAGCTTCTCAAGGATTATGACCTCACTATTTTATATAATCTGGGGAAGGCCAATGTAGTGGCCGATGTCCTGAGTTGCCGAGCAGAGAGCTTGGGGAGTTTAGCCTACCTTCTAGTAGCAGAGCGACCTTTAGCACTTGATGTCTAGGATTTTAGCAAGTCAGTTGGTGAGATTGGATCTATCAGAACCCCCGCGGGTATTGGCTTGTGTAGCCTCCAGGTCTTCTCTTTATGATCAGATTAGAGCACGCGAGTATGATGATCCACATTTTGCTGTTCTTCAGGACAGGGTCCGTAACGGTGATGCCAGGGATGTGGTTATTGGTGATGATGGGGTCATGAGGATGTAGGGCCGGATTTGCATGCCCTATGTGGATGGACTTCGAGATTTGACTCTAGATGAGGCCCATAGTTCGCGGTATTCCATCCATCCAGGTGCCGCAAAGATGTATCATGATCTAAGACAGCATTATTGGTTGAGGCGGATGAAGAGAGATATTGTTGAGTTTGTGGCTCGGTGTCTCAACTGTTAGTAGGTCAATTATGAGCACCAGAGACCAAGTGGATTGCTTCAGAGATTTGATATTCCGGAGTGGAAGTGTGAGTGAATCACCATGGACTTCGTAGTTGGACTCACACAGACTTTGAGGAGGTTTGATGCTATATGAATTATTGTGGATTGGTTGACCAAGTTCGCGCACTTCATTCCTGTTAGTACTACTTATTCTTCAGATCGGTTAGCTAAGATTTATATCAGGGAGAATGTCTGATTGCATGGGATTCCAGTTTCTATCATTTCTGACAGTGGTACTCAGTTCACATCTCAGTTTTGGAGAGCCGTACAACGAGAGTTGGGTACTCAGGTCGAGTTGAGCACATCATTTTGTGCTCAGACCGATGGGCAATTGGAGCGTACTATTCAGATTCTGGATGATATGTTGCGTGCATGTGTCATTGATTTTGGGGGTTCATGGGACCAATTTCTGCTACTCGCGGAGTTTGCATATAATAATAGTTATCAGTCGAGTATCCAGATGGCTCCGTATGAGGCTTTATATAATAGGAGGTGCAGATCTTCGGTTGGTTGGGTTGAGCTAGGCGAGGCTAGGGGCACATACTTGGTTCAGGATGCGTTGTGTAAGGTGAAATTGATTTAGGAGAAGCTTCGCACGGTGCAGTCTAGGCAGAAGAGTTGTGCGGACCGGAAGGTCCGAGATGTGTTTTTCATGGTTGGGGAAAAGGCATTGCTGAAGGTGTCACCCATGAAGGGTGTTATGAGGTTCGGGAAGAGGGAAAAGCTAAGTCCCCGATTTATTGGGCCTTTTGAGGTGCTTCAGAGGGGTGGGGAGGTGGCTTATAGACTTGCCATGCCTCCCAGCTTATCAAGTATTCATCCGATGTTCCATGTTTTGATGCTCCGTAAGTATGTTGGTGACCCGTCTCATGTATGGACTTCAGCACAGTTCAGCTCGAGGGTGATATGTCATACGAGGTAGACCCAGTGGCTATTTTGGGTCATTAGGTCAGACAGTTGAGGTCTAAGGATAAAGCTTTAGTGAAGGTTCAGTGGAGAGGACAGCCGGTGGAGGATGCCACCTGGGAGACCGAGTGGGAGATGCGGGATAGATGTCCTCACTTATTCGAGGCTCCAGGTATGTTTCTAAACCTGTTCGAGGATGAACGTTTGTTTAAGAGGGGGAGGATGTAACGACCCGGCCAGTCGTTTCGTGAGATTAGCCATGTTTCCCCCATTTCTGCTTTATCATATATTGCTTAACCTATTTATGTTGTGTTGGGTTGGTTGGTTTGTGTTCGGAGTGGTCATAGTGAGAACAGAGACTCTTAGCCTCTTAAAGTAGCTTAATAGTTGAAAAGACAAATTGGGAGTTTACTTATTGGTAAATGACCTAGGAATGCGGATTTTATGGCTCGGATAGCTTCATTTGGTTATTTGGGACTTAGGAGTGTGTTTAGAATGAAGTTTTGATGTCCGGTGTAGAATTAGGCTTGAATTGGCAAAAGTTAGTTTTTGGCGATTTTCGATCGGCAGTGGAAAATAGGCTATAGGGGTCGGAATGGAATTCCGACAGTTGGATCATGTTCGTAATGTCATTTTGGATATGTGTGCAAATTTTCAGGTCAATCGAATGTGTTTTGGGTGGTTTCGGCATCATTGGCAAAATTATAAGTTTTTAGGTTTGAATATGATGTAATTTTGCTGTTTTTGTGTTGTTTTTGGTGTCTCGAGGGATCGACTAAGTTTGAATGATGCTATGGGGTGTGTGGGTATGTTTAGGTGGGGCCCCGAGGGGCTCAGGATTGATTTCGGATGGTTAGTGAAGGTTTGGACTTAGGAAATTTGCAGCAAATACCTGCTAGTGTAAATCTTCTGGTGTGGCTGCACCTGCGGATGGGGAGCCGCCGGTGCGATGATGCAGGTGCGAAGGTTCATGCGCAGGTGTGAAGAGAGGCTAGGCAGGAGGAGTCTGCATGTGCGAGGAATTGTCCGCAGGTGCAGATTAACTGGGCAGAACAGTATAAATAGGTGCCTCCGCGAATATTTTGGTATTTCCTCCATTGTTGCATCCGGGTTGAGCTTGTTTGAGGGAAAATTGAAGGGGGAAGTCGAAGGTCTTCAGTGGAGGTAAGTTCCCGGATTATATAACTCGTTTCTATGCTATTTTGTACGGATTAAGCTTGTAATTTGAATAATTAAAGTGGAAAACGTTAAGAAAAATGGGGAGGGAAAATTGGAAATTCTTTTGGTGATTTGAGTGGGAAATTATGGTCCGATTTTGGAGTTTTTGGTATGTATAGAATCGTGGGAGGATGAGGATTCTAGTGATGTAAATTTTATTGTATTCCAAGACGTGGGCCCCGGGCACGGATTTGGCCGAATTACAAGAATTGTGTTAAAATTTGTATCTTTCGATTGGGTTTTGTTATGTTAGCGTATATTGATGATGTCAATATGATTTTGGTAAGATTCGGATCATTTGGGAGCCAATTGGAGGGGCAAGCGCATCGCGGAGTAGCTTTTGGGCTTTTTCGAGGTAAGTAACGATTGTAACTCTAAACCTGAGGGTACGACACCCCGTTATTTGATATTGTTTTGATAAATTAGGTGATGCACATGCTAGGTGACGAGTGTGGGGGCGTGCAGCAATAAGGATTGTGATTTGGTCCGTCCCTAGTACCTATTAAGCCGCATATTCGAGTTGAACTTTATGACATCCTGTCTTTCGGAGGTTTATACTGGTTTATGGGTTGTGCGCCATGTTTGGGGCCTTGTGCCGATCTATTTAGACATTCAGGGGTATTATCCATGTTTGGGGCCTTGTGCCGATCTGCTTAGACCTTCAGGGGTATTATCCATGTTTAGGGCCTTGTGCCGATTTGTTTAGACCCTCAGAGGTACTTTTACACTATTCTACCACTATCCTGCTAGAACAACTGTGAAATTAGTCATGTTTCCTACTGGTTGTTATTTTCATTGTTATCCCACTGCTTTGAAAACTCTGAAAAGTATTTTGGGATGAGTCTCGTAAGTTGAGATAAACTGCCCAAGTGGCTTGTGAGGGTGACTGAATAAGGCCGAGCGCCGAGTATGTGAGGATAGTTATGGGACGGGTTGCACGCTGCATCAATATATCTATTATATATCATATGTGGGTCGGTCTTCACGCCGCAGCAACATATATATATATATATATATATATATATATATATATATATATATATATATATATATATATATATATATATATATATATATATATATATATATATATATATATGTAGTGGAACGGGCTGTCCGCCGCAACATTTGTGTGTGTTATGGTACTTGTTGAGTATGAGTGTTAAGTGAGAGCATGAGATACTGATAGTGGAGTCACGAGTGACCGGGAGGCTTGCCCGAGAGGCTTTATTGTGAGTGATACTGTGCCTGAAGGGCTTATATTTTATGAAAATGCTGCTTTCACTCTTCTTTACGCTGAGCATCTGATAATAAATGTTGGATAAATATTTTTATACGAGATTTTAAAATTAAAACCGGAGTTTTATGAAATATTCAGAATTGTAGATTCCTGACTTGATTTATTCATTTCCACTATTATTCATTATATAGATTTACATGATTTAAATGCGCGTCACTACACTCAAGTTTTTAGTTATTTTGATTACTTACTTAGTTGGCATACTCACGTTACTCCCTGCACCTTGTGTGCAGATCCAGGTACCGGACCATCTCACTAGTTGATTTTCGGACGAGCTTGGAGTTGTTCAAGGATCGAGGTAGCTGCTCAGCGTCCCCATCTCACCTCTTTTCCTTCCCTCATATCATAGTTTCTTTTGGTCTTTTGTACCTTAGACTTAAAAGTAGCAAGTCACTATGTTGTACATTATATTTTCATTGTTAGATGCTCATGATAGTTGACTCCAGGTTTTGGGAAGTGTGTATTTGTTTCATCTCATTCTGCTATTTTAAAATCTGCTAAGATTTGGGAAAAAATATGATATTTATATTGATAGTCTGAAATGGTTGGCTAGCCTAGTTCCATGATAGGCGCCATCACGGCCGGTTAGGATTTGGGGTCGTGACAATATGTAAGTTGATAAAGTTTACTTCATGATATTAATCAGAGGTATAATGGTCTTATGACAATTCCGAAAGATTTTATTGACGTACTTCTCATGCATTGCATTCATGTACATTAACACATGATCAGATTGCGTTATACACATATATATGCATATGGGATATGGGAAAAGGTTACGGTATTATATACGCACCACCACCTAATCAGCTGGTATACGTTGATGATTTGCCCATAGTGGCCGAAATGATATGATGGGATCCTCAAAGGTTTGATGATCTTATGAACGGATATACCTATGCATGGTATGTCATTTATACGCATATGCACGACATTATAAAAATGAAATAATTCACTAAGCTATGCAAACGTACATGTCGAGTCTTTTACTCTATGTTTCTCTAATGTCTACTATTTACTGATTTTCGTTCCTTACATACTCGGTACATTATTTGTACTGGCATACGTTTTTCCTGAGGATGCTGCATTTCATGCCCGTAGGTCCCGATAGACAGATTGAGAGCCCTCCAAGTAGGCTATCAGCTCAGCGGAAGATGTTGGTGCGCTCCAATTTCTTCGGAGGTTCCTATTTGGTTAGTATGATTTAGACGTGTATTGTTTGGTATGGCGGGACTCTGTCCCGACGTTTATGAAAATTATGTATTCTTAGAGGCTTGTAGAAAGATGTCATGTACGTAAACGATTGTATGACCTTGTCGGCCTACGTTCAATATATTAGTGGTTATTTTGGTCTTATAGGCTCTATGTCTTATGTGTAAGTTGGTATTACATGTTGTATCCTACTTATCTCACAGCATCCTTCCGGCTCAGTAACCTATGATAGTATGACATGAAAAGATGTGTTATGTTGGTACTCGGTTGAGTTAGATATCGGGTGCCCGTCGCGGCCCATAGGTTTGGGTCGTGACAAAAGTGGTATCAGAGCATGGATAGTTCATACTTCAGATAGAAGGCTAGAAGCATGAGAATTCAGTATCCAGGAATGATAGCGGTGTCGTCAGTGGAACTATCTTCCAGCCTATGGTTTCTAGGTATCGATAGGCCTGGTCATGTGAATAAAGAAGATTTAGAGAGGATGTGATGTCTCGCTTGATGTTCAAGAGTAACTTAAGGAAATCTATGGTTCAAGCAAGTTGAAGGAAGGTTGCAAATAGTATATATAGATATGTGTAGGTTGTAAGTTAAAGTATGGTAAAGCGGTAATGTTTTAGGAAGACATGAGTAAGGATAAGAAAGGGCGAGTAAAAGGGTGACAAGAATTAATAAGTCCTCAAGATTAAGTCCATGAAAACAAGAGAGCTGATGGTATCTCTAAGTTATAGAAGAGATGAAATGTTGCCCTGATAGTAGAATAACGGTATAACTGTGATTGATAAAGGATGACGTTTGGGCCTTCGATAAAGTTATGATTTGAAAAAAAAGGGATGCTATGAAATACGGTTATGGAAGTATAGTATCGCCCCCATGTGGATAAGGAAAGTCACTTCTATTGTTCCTTGATGTGACGTGAACACTAGCGGTAGTGTTACATAAAAGGTTAAGTTATCAGTGGTAGATTATAGATCCGTATTGAGGTGAATCAACAATGGATGGATAAAAGTTATAAAGTATGAGGTGAGATTAGGCCATCATTCTTAAGATGAACAGTAATGAGGAAGCATTAAAGGACTTAGACTTATACATATATGATAAGCAGCGAAAGAGTAACCTGGAGTTTGGTAGCAGACCTCGGTAACAGTAAATCGAAGTAAGAGTTATGGTACAGTATGACCTACCTAGATTCAGTAGAGTCATACGGATAGATAACCGGGTATATGAAACAAGATATAGCAATAGTCGTAAGTTCGACAAGGTACCGAGCAAAGAACTTCAGTACACCTATAGATGCCCAAAGGGACATCTTGTCAAGTTCTGTATATATTCCCGAAATGAGGCCTAGAAATTGGCTAAAAGATAAAGGGAAAACTCACATAGGCGCACATACAAGGAAAAACAAAGTCGCACAGATTGCATGATAAAAAGGTAGCAACAGTTACAAGATTGGAAGGATTCCGACCACAAGTCGTGGTGTGAGAAAGAGCGCTAAAGGGGGGAATGCCTGATCGTTGGAGTTATTCGCCGAACAGTTGCCTAGATGGAAAGGAAAGTACTAAAATATTCGAAAAACATATGTTATGAAAATCATAAGTGTATCGGTCAACACTCGAGGACGAATGTTCCAAAGGGGGAATGATGTTACACCCCATATTTTTATACGTGAAAGTACGCCATAAGTAAATTGATATAATCTCGGAAATGAGATGTTACACCCCACTTTTTTCGTACGTTAAAGTTTCGTCGTAGGTTAAGCTACATAAGTTCGGGAATGAGATTATTTTGGGATTATAAGTATTATGTTAATTCAAACAGGTGATAAGTAAATTCGTGAAGGTGAGAGAGTAAGCAAATAGGAAAACATAAATTTCGTCAAGATTTATCATTTTGGAGTAAAATACGGTCTAAACTATAATACTACGTATTTATGGACTTGTGCCATACAAGGTACCACAGGACCATGATAGTAAGGTGCGTTAAAACTAATTAGTATTTTAAGCAATTAAGATAATTCTTAATAAGTAGCTAATTGGTTAATTATTAAATTAATAGTGGATTACCATGTTAATTAAGAAGTTGAGGGATAATTAATTGAAATCTTTTGGATAGGCCTTGAATCCCAACGTGCCAGCAAGACATAGTCAAGCAAATGACTCTTTATTCACAAAGCAAGGTGGAAAAGACGTGTTCTTCGCAAAAGACGTGTGTTAGAGGAATTGTCAAGAGAATCGGCCTAGGTATAGTAAGGTTATCCCTTCTTTCTTTTGGCATGATCTATACGACACAAACGAAGCGAGCAAATGCACAATTTTCATACATGATTCTATTCATAGAAATACTAGAGATGCTTATGTTCTTGATTCCCCATGTGTCTTATTATTCTATCATCTTTACATTGGTCTCAGAAAATACGTAAGTTGATAAATTTTACTTCATGATATTAATCAGAGGCATAATGGTCTTATGACAATTTTGAAAGATTTTATTGACGTAGTTCTCATGCATTGCATTCATGTACATTGACCCATGACCAAATGGCATTATATACGCATATATATGTACATATATGTATATGGGATATGGGAAAAGGTTAGGGCGTTTTATACGCACCACCACCTGATCAGCTGGTATATGTTGATGATTTTCCCACAATGGTCGAAATGATATGATGGAATGCCCTCAGAGGCTTGATGATGTTATGAACTCATATACCTATGCATGGTATGACATTTATACGCATATACATGACATTACAAAAATTAAAAGATTCACAGAGCTATGCAGGCGTACATGTCGAGTCTTTTACTCTATGTTTCTCTCATGTGTACTATTTAGTGATTTTCATTCCTTACATACTCGGTACATTATTTATACTGATGTCCCTTTTGCTTGGGGATGCTGCGTTTCACGCCTACAGGTGCCGGTAGACAGGCCGAGAGCCCTCCAAGTAGGCTATCCCAACCTTTATAAAAATTATATATTCTTAGAGTCTTGTAGACAGATGTCATGTATGTAAAAGATTGTATGGACTTGTCGGCCTATGTTTAATGTACGAGTGGTTATTTTGGTCTTATAGGCCCGTATGTCTTATGTATAAGTTGGTAGTACATGTTGTATCCTACTTATCTCACGGCAGCCTTCCGGCTCAGTTATATATGATAGTATGGCATGAAAAGATACATTATGTTGGTACTCGATTGAGTAAGATACCAGGTGCCCGTCGCGGCCTATCGGTTTGGGTCGTGACACAAACGATCCTTTCCTACTTTTAAATTTCCTTCCATACTTCTTATCTAATCTTTTGTATGCGAATTCTACATCTATTATGGAAGGAGATGGCTTTTCTTGAAGCACCTATTTTTGTGTCGAAGGTGATATACTGATATACTAGTTTAAGCAATAGAAAAGTGCATTACTTATTTTGGAAAAAAAGAAACTATCCATTTAATACGTTTTTTAAGCAAACAAGAAATATATATATTAACATTACGTGGAGTTTGTTACATCATAGCCTACTTTGGTACCACTTAGGGCACACTGATTTCTTAAGCTTACTAATATTGCAAGCATCCACAGATAAGTACTTAACAAAAGAAAAATGATTTTCTCCATCAAAAGTGACATAATTTTCAACAACATGAGGAGGGGATACAAAAACTTTTTTTTTTCTTCCTTCTTGGAGATCTTCCTAATTTGGCCATGGTGTGAGCCACCCTGTTTCCTTTCCTAAAGATGTGCTGGAGGAGGATCACCTTCTCTTGGTGCATTAATGACCTACAAACATTGACAATATTATCAAAGAGTTTATTACCATTATATATAGTTTGTATTGCCTCCGCACAATCCGTTTCTACTTTGAGTAGGAATAAATTCCACTCATGTGCTGTTTTAAGGCCCTCCTTGATTTCCTTCAATTCTTCCTCCAATGATCCCCTAGATTGTACGGTCTTTGTGAAACCTACAGTTCAGTGACCTCTAGCATTGCGGAATACCCCCCCCCCCCAAGACTGCTTTGGCCTTCTTGATGACTCGCATCAATATTAAATTTATACCACCCTTTAGGAGGTTTTTACCACCTAAGTTGTATTTGAATCCTCTCAATGGGCATAGGGGTTTTTTCCGTTAGGAGCTTATATTCTACTGCTTTTTGAATAATATGTTTTGTTCTTGTAGGGTAGTTCGTATTTTTTTGGTTGTTAGTATTTCTATTGGTCCAAATTTCCCATAGAGAAAAGGGTAGGAAATAGTTCTAATTGAGGAGATTATGATGCATGGAAATAGGTTGATTTCTTAGTTGAATTAACCAGTGTTCTTTTGTAGAATCATATGAGGCTACCCCACCCATGGTATACCAAAAGGCTTTGATTGCTTTGCAATCAAAAAATATATGAATATTTGATTCTTCCTTTTTTATATCATATATTGGACATAGGGAATCAATACTAATACCAATTTGTGCTAGGTAATTCCTACTTGGCAGCCTATTGTGGAGACATTCCATAAGAAAACTTTTATTTTATTTGGACATGATAGAGACCAAATCCAATCATAGTCCAATTGATTTTCAAAATAAGGTTCAATAAGAGTATAACAACATTTGGTTGTAAAAATTCGTTTTGATGAGAGACCATATAGGAATGTCAGTAATGGGGCCTTTTGTTCGGATATTGACCTTAAGGATGTTAATGTCTTTGGGGATATCTATAGGTAGCTTTGTAAAATCCCATTTATGATCAAAATAAATATCCTTAATTTTTAGATTGTAATGAGTTGGCATGTACGGGCCTTCAATTAACCTTCTCAAGCTTTGGGAGTTACGGATCCATCTTGCATCCCATATGTTTAGGTTAGAGCTTAGGTGAGGTGACCATGTGAGTCCTTTGGAACATAACTCCCACCCTTTGATGATTACCTTCCAAATGAAGGTTTGTCTTGCCTTTGAGCATCCACTCCATATCTAGTAACGATCATCTTTTCCAAGGAGATGTGGCCTGAGTAAGGAGTCTCCAAACTAAACTAGTAAAATTGGTCAAATTCTTAGCATTTGCACTATGGATGCCTAGACCCCCTGATGACTTTGGTTGGCATACATCAGACCATTTGATTAGGTGCAGTTTTTTCCTATTCTCATTGGTACCCTAAATAAAATCCTTCTGAATTTTGTCAATGGTTTTGGTGGTCTTTTTAGGGAGAATCGTGTATTGCATGTAGTAGTTAGGAATTGAATTTAGACAAGATTGAGCCAATGTGGTTCTCCTAGCTATATTAATGAACCTCATTTTCCATGAGGCTAATCTTGTCCTCATTTTATAAAAAATAAGTTGATAGTCAGCAGGCTTTGGATTTTTACTTAATATTGGAAAACCTAAGTATGTGCCAAAACTCTCACTTTTTTAATGCCTAAAGTGTGGATAATACTTTTCATAATGGTAGGGTTGCAATTTTGGGAGAAGATTATTTTAGACTTGACATGATTTATGCTTTGCCCAAATAAGGAACAAAAGGACTCTAAGCATGATTTAATTGCATGACATGATTTCTCATTTGCCTTAGCCATTAGGGTCAAGTCACCTGCAAAAAAGATGGGAGAAACTAGGGCTTTTCCTACCTATGTTTATTGGATCCCATTGACGAATATCAACCTGATTTTCAATATACCTAGAGAGCATCTCTAGGCAAAGGATAAATATATAAGGTGATAGTGGATCTCCTTTCCTGATTCCTCTACTGGGTTCGAGAAACGTTGCAGTGGAAACGTTCACTAGGATTGCAATAGAGCTAGAAGAGATACAACTAAGTAACAGTTTGGAGAATTTTGGTGGAAAGTGGAAAAACCTGAAGGTGCGATAAACAAATGACAATTCTATACTGTCAAAGGCCTTTTCCAGATCTATTTTTAAAATCATGTGCCCGTGTTTGCCCTTGACATTTTTTAGATTAGAAAATAATTCCTGAACAATTATAGCATTGTCCGATGCCCTCCTATTTTTCGCGAAGCTAGCTTGGAAGGGGCTTATGATTTTTTCTAGAAAAGGTTTTAAGCAATTTGCAAGGATTTTCATAATAATGTTGTAAATAGTGTTGCACAAGCCAATAGGTCTAAAGTTTTTAATGTTATTAGTATTAGGCACCTTAGGGATCAAACAAAGGTATGTTTTATTGATTTCATTACGAATTTCCTGCCTACTGAAAATATCATGGCAACACTTTGTAACTGATTGGCCAATAATGTTCCAGTATTTTTTAAAGAAAAAAGGATGCAGGTCATATGGCCCCGGAGATTTAAAAGGCTTGAAGAGAATATTTCCTTCTTGACCTCCATGTCTAAGAGAGGGTTATCTTGAGAAGTTAGGTCAATTTTATTGTAGCTAGATAGTGTTAACCCTAAATATTTCTAATTAGTACAAATATGAGAAGTTGTAAAAATATTTGTATAGTAATTTGAGGCATGATTACTTGATGGTCATTGATCCAATTCCCCACCTTATCTTTAAATTATGTAATTTTATTTCTTCTTCTTCTTCTTCTATTTGAGGCAGATATATGGAAGAATTTGTATTCGCATCACCATCATTCAACCACAAAATCCTAGACCTCAGTTTTCAATAGTCCTCTTCAATCCTAAGAATGTCATTATAATCCTTTTTAAGGGTGCATTCTAGGTTTTGAAGGAGGGTGCTACTAGTATAGTTTTTAGAATTTTGAATAACCAGGAGTCTTGCTAGTAATTTTCTTTTTTTCCCATAATGTCTCCAAAGGTCCTATATTTCCAGTCTTTAACACTGTCAATGAAAGACCTACTGGATGTAAGGTAATCAATACCAAACCAATTTGATTTAACAAGATCTTGGAACTCTGGGTGCTTACACCAAAAGGTTTCTAAACGAAAAGGTTGTACATGTTTATGTTTATTTGTAGGGATAAGCTCTATCAAAATGGGATTGTGGTCCGAGTAGGTCTTAGGGAGATGAATTATGGAATAGTTTGGAAATAGCTCACACAATTTCTCTTTTCCTAAGGCTTTGTCCAATCTTTACATAATTAAACCCTTCTTCCTATGTCTATGGTTTGACCATGTGTACTTGTATCCTTTATACCCTAAGTCCTTTAGGTTACAATCATTCATTTTTGAAAGGAGAAATTCTGCCCTATTGATATTCCCCCAAAATTTTCATTTGATCCTATAATGTCATTAAAATCCCCCCTATCAACCAAGGCCCATTATAATTCATCGAGTTATTTTCTAAGATATTCCACATTATATTCCTATATTGATAATTAGTGCTATCATAAATGGACAAAAATAGCTATGTTTCGTGAGTCGGTAATACCTCAATTGTGGCATGAATCTCCTAGTTTCTACGGATGAAGTTGTGCACTGTGACTACCTCATGGTTCCACATCACCACCATACCACTGGATTGGCCCTCCTCTAGAACCTCTATCAACTCAGAAAAGCCACAATCATCTATCCATTGCTCATGATTAACCATTCTAGTTTCCAGTAGGGTTACCATGCATGGACTTTGGGTATCGATCATCTCTCTAAAGTTCCTTCTGAAGTTGTCATTGTTCCCCCCACGTATATTCCACACAATAAAGTTAGTTAGACGGTTCATTTATTGATTCATGGCCATGTTCGTTGGTTCCCCATTCTCCCTTACTCCTCCTAGAAAAATTGGATTCCTTCTGAGAGATGGCACAAGTATCATTACTCTGTTGCCCACAGTTGTATCCTGTGGTGGCCTGATGTCCATTGAGCAATTGTAAAGTGCTAGGGGATAGATGAGCATGTGCCTCTTCTTCTGCCTCTCCGTGAAGATATAGACCTTTACCTCGTCTAGATTTGAGAAGTCTAGGACTCACTCTTAGCCTAGGTTGAGGGGTCCCTCTACCTCCTCTTCCATTGTTTCCTCTTCGTGGTCTTGTGCTTGCCTTGCATGGGGGGGGGGGTGCATGTGGAATCTCCTGGTTCACTGCTTTCTCCAGGGCCTGCTGGGTGGTGCCCCAACGCAGAAAGACGGGGTTCAGTTGTATTAGTATGTCGGGTGGAAAGAAGGGGAGATCTAGAAGAGTATTATGGGGTTGATTTGGGTTGAAATGGGGAGGAATATTCCACTGGTTTCTCATTACATGTACTAGGTCTGGTTTCAACGACAGTGCTAGTAGATGAAGGATGTTGTTGAGCCAGACTTGGTTCCAATAGTTGCTCATTGCAATCCTCATGCCTTTTGTTACTAGTTGTGCTTGGAATTGGTTATTTTGGAGTATAATTATTGTTTCTTGACCATTCACTTGGATGTTGAAGGAATTTGCATGACCCATTAGCCCCATTTCCATCCACGGAGGGGTTGCTAATCTTGGGTTTGGGGAGGTTGGACAAATATTATCTAGGGAGCTATTTCTTAAGGTGGGGGAGGTGGGAGATTTTCCATCGTGCGTATTCTATGTTGTCCTCGGATTTGTATTAACCTGTGTCTTCTTCTGGGAGATGTTGGAACTCTTGGCATTATGGGAGGATAGAGTGTTATTTAATGGGAAGGAAGTAGGTAATGTATTAGGTTATTAATGAAGGGGATAGGGTTTGTGGTGGGGGTAATGATTGGGAGGTCTTCTTGCATGGATTCCGTATGGTATGTTTTAAGATTTATAGGCCTATTATGCAAAGTAGTATCTTAGCCGTGCATAGTGGAGATGGAAATTTGGCTTGTTGTAGTGTCAATGGAGGCCATTTGGCCTACATGCTTAGGGGAGTTAGGATTTTCAGATTTGTTAGTGTGATTTTTCCTGTAGATTGGTTTATAGGGGTGTTAGGGTTAGGTTCTTTTATTTGATTATTGGCTTGCCGTGTGGGATTAGTGAAAGAAGTAGGGCTAATTATGTTATCAGACCTCTCTATTTGCATGTCACATTTCCCGTTGTTATTAAAATTAGACACTGAGGAGTCCATGCGGGCAACGTTAGTGTTTAGGGAGTCCACGTGTGTCTTTACATGGGAGATAGTAATGTAATTTTTATTTTCATTTTCTTGATTATTCTCTAAAACCATTTGCTCTTGTTCTAGGGTGGTAAAGTTGTTTTGGACCGAAACCGTGGTATTGTCCACCATTTTCTTGTTAGAGGTTTTACCCTACTTGTAGTAGGGGAAGTTAGTAGTTTCTTTGGATTTATATTGAAGAGTTTGAGTATCGATGAACTTACCTGTGCTGGCTTTGAATAAATTAACGGAGATACCTGGGCCTTCTTGTTTCTCTTTTGGAAGAACCTTGTTGAATTGATTGGTTTTGCCATTCTGTCTCTTACCTTTGTTGAAGCTAACGACCTTCCATTCTCCTTCTTGGTTTTCCTTATTTGGGGCTTGCTCCTTATTTTCAGGGTTGGAATTTGTTTTTTTGAATTTTTGGGCAGAAGGACAGAGGGTAGAAATATGCCCCAGTCTTCCACATATTGTGCATAACAGATTTTTACCTTCATACTGTATAGATTGTTTGTGTGCATCAATGTAAATGTAGGGTTGTGCTGGATGTTCCAAAGGATTTTTCGACACATATTCTTGCATGCGACCCCCCATTATTAACTTTTCCTTAGTAGCCACGAATTTTGGCTTCCATTTGGCTACTGAAAGGTAATGGCCATTCACAAACCATGGACCTTCATGTATAACGTTGTATATATTTTCCTTTTTTACAAATTTTATAATGAAGTAATCCTCACCCAGTTCAATTAATGTAATTTCTTCTGTTGGTCTCCAAAGTTCCTGGATTTTTTTTAAGTATTGATGTAATATTCGTTTTTCAAACAATTTGATAATGATTGCACATTTCCAGGGTTCATAGATCTTTCTCTTGTCCTCATCCGTAAGAGTGATCATACTAATGCCTCGTGTGGAAGCATCTAGCAACATATCCCGTGCTTCTCCATTTTTTGAGGTAGTTTCTATAGGATACTCGTTGGATTGATTCATGGTGGGTGCAAAACTCATGGGGTCTGAGGATATTAACATATCCTTGAACGTTGTTGTCGATTTTTTCCCTTATTGAAATTGTAGAGATTTACTATTGCTATTTGGTGGTTTGGGGTATTGGGGATGAAGCTGCGTATGGACGGAAGTTCATGCTAGAGAGAATTTTCTCAATCTTGGACTATGCCATCCATTTAATACGTTAGAACCAAAATACTACTACTAAAGATAGAAATGAGTGTATTTAGCAAATTAAAAAAAATGAAGAAAAGAGAAAGAAGGTCCGATATGGGTAGGAGGCAGCTAGATTTGTAGGCAGTGTGAGACTTACAGGCTCAGGCTCAAAATCCTAACAAAGGCAAGCTGCTATAATTGGCAAAGTTGAATCTACAACGGTGTATAGAACCAATATTGTTTGGTATATAAAATTAAAATAATTTTTGCCACATTAGATTGTCTGTTATAAATATACTTTATACATTATTTTAAATGTCTATTTATTTATATGAAGAAATCTATGATTAGTTACTTTGAGACCAAGTTAAAGTTAGACTTAGTTATTTTGGGACCAAGTTAGTTTTTCTCTATAAAAAGTTAGCTTCTCTTTCATTGTATTTGTATCCTTCAAGAGAAACAATAATATTTCTCTCTTCTCTTTACCCTTCTCTTAAATATTATTTGTTTAGTTTATTATTTTTATCACGTTATCAACACGAGACTCTGCCGTCTCAAGAAAAGTTTTTGAAAAGACTAAGGTACTGTTTTTCTTCTCTCTAATCTATGGCTAATCTTACTAAACTTGATGAAGGTTTAAAATTAAATATGCTAAAAATTACTTCTTAGTTGAAACTATGTAGAGATAAGATTTGTGATTTTGATATGCTAGAAAAGATGTTCTTCATCTTTCATGTCTCGAATATGCTCCTGCAACAGCAATATCGAGATAAAATTTTCAAGAAGTATTCTGAATTTATTTCGCATCTTCTCGTGACTAAAAAACAACGAGCTAATAGTGATAACTCACGAGAATCGACCTACCAACTCTACACCAATTTCTGAAGTAAATGGGATGTACTCCACTACTCTAGGCATGAAAAATACTGTCGCCCTGGTCGTGATTGTGATCAAGGAAGAAATTCTTTCCCTGGTGTCAATCATCCATTAAAGAAAACTCACTACCAAAAGAGAAAAAAGAAGAAGGATGAGAAGCATGAAATTGTAGAAGTAAGTGGCTTAGAAAATGTCACGACCCAAAATCTACTAAGGTCGTGATGGGGCTTAACACCTCCGTCAGGCAAGCCCACGGTGAATGATTAACTTAATTACTCCTTTTAGTATTTGAAATCATAATTTTTATTAATATAAGAGTATGAAATAGAATTTACAGGGTAAGTGATATATTTACACGAAATACAATGATGAACAATCCCTCCAGAAAAGCAAAAATCCAGTGTCATAAGTGCATGATCATCTATTACGAGTAAAATAATAAGACAACATTCGTCTGAAATACAAGTTTGACAAGGAATATAAATAACTCTGATGGACACTCTGTATGCTGCAGATCATATCGATGAAGTGCAACTCACCGTAAAGTCCACACAATAGGCGTGCCTATGCACCCAGAGGACCACCAGAAACATATATGTATACCTGCACAATAAGTGTAGCATGAGTACGTAAATCAACGCGTACCCAGTAAGTATCTAGCCTAATCCTAGAGAAGTAGTGACGAGGGGTCGACATTGGCACTTACTAGTGGTCCAATAAGATAGATACAGTAGGAAATAAACTCATATGGGGCAGAGTAGATAAACGAGATAAACAAGTATAAATACGTGGTACAATCCTTCTCTCAACAATTAAACTCAAACTCTCGATTAGCAGTTACCTCCTCCATCGGAGTGTGTGTGTGTGCATCCCAGATACACTGGCTTTTTGACAAATAATACGCACGATTCCATAGGAGTATAATGCCGAAGCATACAGCTCGATCCCATCATAATCTAGTATATAAGCATAGATACATCTATTATATTGCCGACGCGAACGACCCACTCCCATGAGAGTATGGTACATAATTATGTCGAGACGAACGACCCGATCCCATAAGATGTGTGCACTGCCGAGGGTCGAACGACACGAACCATAGATGTATCTATATCTATCCTGCCCAGGCAAACGGTCCGATCCCATTAGAAAAAGAAGCTTTGACGAGTCCTTGACCCCACTCACGAAGGGATATTGAGGTATAAGGAGATTTAGGGAAACCTTTCCACGAGAACGCATAACGCAGGAGAAATTCGTAAGAGGACTAAATTATTTGTGGCTAATCACGAAGCCCATCGAATCTCTACAATAGTGAGTCTATCGCACTACACAAGTCTAGTCTCAAGTTGTAATATGACATAAAGGAATTTAATAGGCAAGAGGCTGCTCAAATAGTACAATTATACCATTGTGTGAACCTAAGTCTACCCAGACAATAACATGGATTTAGCTACGTACGGACTGTCGTCACCTCGTGCGTATGTATCCCCCGCAACAAGTAGCACATATCAAATACATCACCTAGGGGTAGTTTCCGCGACACAAATGACATATGGACCTCCAAATTCACATCCGGACGCGCTCCTAAGACCAGAATCACTATACGGAGCTATTCCAACGCTCGGAATCCCAAACAGCATTAATAACATCAAAATCCACTTCAACCGAAGCTTACAAAATTTATCTGAAATGCCAACTTACCACAATAAGCGCTGAAATGCTCATGGAACATCTAAAATCCGATCCGTACATACGCCCAAGTCCAAATCATCATACGAAACTATTGAAACCTTCAAATCCCGATTTCGAGGTAGTTTACTCAAAAGTCAAACCTTAGTCAATTTTTCTAACTTTAAGCTTCCGAAATTAGAATTTTCCATCAGAATCAACTCTGAACTTCCCAGAATTTAATTCCGACCACACGTACAAGTCATAATACATGAAGTGAAGCTACTTAAGGTCTCAACTACCGAACGACGCGTCAGAACTCAAAACAACCGGTCAAGTCGTTACAGAAATAGATGCTAGTAATGCGGGGAAGAGGACAATGAGTACGTACATATCATACGCCAAAGCATTTGATTGAGATTTATCAAGTATCACTAAAGAAGAAAGAGAAAAATCTCAAAGCTAATTTTATCTCTAAGAATCAAATTGACATCACAAATTTTGGATGTAACCGATTTTTTTATGCACCCTAAAGAAATAATAGATTATCTGCTGTTAAGAAAGATTGATTTGTTTAATTTAGTTTTTACCATTTCATAGTAGTAAGCAAATAAAGATCATGAAATCATAGTAGTAGCCTATCAGTTAGTACTAATTAGTTTAGTCATATTACTGTAGTTCTTCTCAAATAAAGTTCTAGTCTATTCTCATTTTTATTAAATAATATCTTATTGAGGGTTGAGTTCGATTATTTTTTTGCTGGCTAAATTATGTTACCCTCCCACGTTTCTGGATTGGAGTGAAAATAATTATTTTTTGTATCCTGATTAGATCAAAGCGTAAACTAGAGATTAATACGAAAATATGCATATAGAATTGAATTACCAATGTCTATTAATCTTTACTATGTGTTTTTAGGTTGAAAAATTAAAAATTATGTTATTTTCCTCTTTTTTTCAATCAATAGTAATAACATTTACTATTACTTCTATTTGTGTATGTCGTCGCATTTTGAAGATATGAAAATATTTCCAAATAGTTTAGCTTAAAATCCAATTATGAAGATATTTATTTGAATTATTTTGCTACAACGCATACAACAAGACAATTTTTTTTTATTTACTTATGGATAAGGCAAATATTACTATAGAGATTGTATCCAGGAAATTTAACCACCTTCTTTTACTATTACTTTTATTATTAGTCTTTTTCTTTCATTGATTCTGGATTAATTAGATTTAAAGTTGTAAAATTGTCTCCTATAGCTGATATCTGGTCTTCTCTATAATGTCTGTATAAT
>MDKI01039790.1:0-19981 GCA_005239505.1 Nicotiana paniculata | reverse complement strand
ATTGCGTTTTTTGCAGAAGATTTGTAGAAGTTTTAGTTGTTTTTGATTTGTGAAAACAGAAAACAAAGAATCTACAATCAAAATACAAATAACCTACAATTTATCTACAAAATATCTACAAACTGGTACATTGAATTTTAATATCCCAATTTTCATTTAATTATAGCATAATTGGGATTTTCGACATAATTGTGTTTTTTGCAGAAGATTTGTAGAAGTTTTAGTCTTTTTTTATTTGTGAAAATAGAAAAAAAAACATCTACAATCAGAATACAAATAATCTACAATTTATCTACAAAATATCTACAAACTGGGTACATACTTGGACTCGACATGCTTCCCCTGAAATGTATGTTTCACATTTTAGATACATATTTTTGTCCAAAACAGTACTAAACCATCCACCTTTTTCTTACGAACACGCATCTGCAATATTGTTACGTTAGACGTAAGTGTTGACAACCTAGAACAACTTGTATATTTTTAATTCTTTCAGTTGGGTTCCAAGTAATTAAATATTTTAAAAAGATGAGATCGAATCCATTAAAACCAAACAATTAATTAAGGAATTTTCCATATTAGCGCGCCTAAATAAGGAAGACTACAACTACAATGATTCCTTATTGAATGAAATATCAGAAAGAATCTTTAATTCCTCAATATTAGCGCGCCTAAATAAGGAAGCCTACAGCTACAATGATTTCTTATTCAATGAATTGTCTATTTTTTGTAGAAATACTATTAGCATGGCGGATAATATGCAAACTATGAGCATATTTCGTATTATAGTTTCCTATATGGTATAGGAACGAAAATTTCCCTTTTATAAATAAATCTGAGGGTGTTATCACTTTTAACTCGCGAAAGAAACTATTTACATTTAGCCGAAAAAGTATATAAAATTTATATAATCTTTATATGTAACATACATTTTTTTTTCTTTTAAATTTTTTTTCCGCTATTATTTTGAGAACGACTATATAATATTTTTTTTCTAAATTTAATATGAAAGTGTGAAAATTCATAACAGTATTAATGCACAAAAACAGAATCACTTGCTTTAACACTGTAACAATTCTTTAGTTAAATCCGTAAGGCACCACATGATCAGCTCCCAAACTTTTTGACATGAGAAAGACCGAAAGATCAACTCCTTGACCACAGTTCGATGTGGTGTAGTGGATGAAACTCCTCCTCTCTTACCCAAAGGTTTCGGATTCGAGTCCTGAATACGAAAAAATTCTTGATAAGAAGCGATATCCCCGAACAAGACCTTACCCGGTACGATCCGAATATAATCGAACACCAATACAAATATCGGACACCAAATAGAAAACCAAAAAAAAGAATGAAAAGATCAACTCCTTGGCCCCATTATGCAATAAGTGAAATGGATAATGATATAAGATAAGAAAAAAATCCATGTAATAGAGAAGGACAAAAACGTCATTTCCTCTGCTCAAACGGTCTCTCTTTCTCTCTCCCCCTCTATTTTCCGTTTGTTGTCCCCACTCCTAACACAAATGGCCTTTCCTTAAAAAAGAGTTGTGTATACGTCGTTTGTTGAAAGCGCTGTCTCTATTCCCCCGCTCTCCAGCTCCTATCAGCAAAAACCTCCTCAGTGCTTCTCTTTTCCAAATTCCACTCCCATTAGTCTCTCTCATCTCTTCACTTTCTCTCTCTAAAATGCCAATGTTATATTAATCCCTGTAGGATTTTTCTCTTACTTTGTTGTTGCCGGAAATAATGGCGGTTCCCGGCGAGAATTCCAGCTCGGGGAGCTCTCCATCTAGCTTTTTTACTTCAAAAACTCCCATTCTAGGTCTTCAACTCTACATCGTGATCGCCGCCACCGTCGTCATTATGGTTATCATATTCGTTCTCATCTTCCTATTCCTCCGGCTAAATCGAACCTCAAAACGACGTCTTAACGGAGTTAAGTCCAGCTCTGGGTTATTACCTTTAGTATCCGAAGTGATTCGCGAAAACAAAATGTCCGATCTCAACGAGATTGGTAAAGTGAATCGGTTCGCTAAGAAGGAGGACGAGACGATCGCGATTCTAAGAAGAGAAACTCCGGAAGTGATCGAAGTTGAGTCGGAGGGTATAAAAGGAAGTTCAGGGAGTAATGAGTCGAGTACGAGCCGGAGTGATGCATCGTCGGCGATCTCTGGTTCTACGGAGTCGTCGAATATTGGGTGGGGTCGGTGGTACAGTCTGAAAGAACTGGAGATGGCCACCGGTGGATTTTGTGCCCAGAATGTGATCGGTGAAGGCGGATACGGCATCGTATTTCGTGGTGTTTTGCAAGATGGCTCAGTAGTAGCTGTCAAGAAGCTTCATAACAACAAGTGGGTTTTATTTAATTTTACATGTTTTTGCATGATTTATTTAAGGATTTAAGCTATATTTAACTGACACAATGTCAAATTTAACCGGTTAGCATATTATTACTCTCCCCATTTAGAAAAGATTGTCTTAATTTGACTTGGCATAAAAGGAAATATTCTCGAAATATGTGGTCTTTAAATAAGTGATAGCCGTAAAACTTTTGAAACTTGTGATCTGAAACGTGTCATAGCGTTTGTACGGCTATAAATCCTTCTTACGAAGGAAATACTGAAAAGTTTCAATTTTTTTGAAATAGTGTCAATCTTTTGAAACAGAAGGAGTAATATTTATTATAGATTACCAATCAATGTTATTAAATGAAGTTATTCAGTATACATTTAAATAATCTGATTGTATAAATACTACAATATATTTTAGGATGTTAGCTCATAGAACTTAAATTTTATTTATAAATATGAAATCCAAGTTGGAAAGACCCATTATGTTTAAATACGCAACTTTTATATCTTTGAAGTTATGTCTGTTTGTTAATTTATCCTTTTTTAGATTTTATTTTTATCTTCTCTTCCCTGTCAAGTGATCTGGTTGTTTGCTTGAGTTGATCAGCTGGTGTAGTGTCTGCATCTTGTTTGTTTTCTTGCTTAGTTTCCTTGGGAAGGGAATCCAATCTTCTTAGATCTGGACTTATGTGATTTGTTTTTCTTTTTCGGGTCAAAGTACATTATTTTGTTACTCCACATGAAAAGAAAGTAAACGTTACTTTTGTCTTTTATTCCTTTTTGTTCTTTTTATCCGTTAACTATTTTCATCTCTTTTACTTTTTCCTCATTCTTTTTCTTCTTTTTTATACTTTAATTAATTGTTTCTCTTTTACTTTTCCTTTTGTTTTGGTTTTTTGTTATCATTCTTATGTCATTTACCTGACCAAATTGTGTTCTTTGCTGAAATCTTGGCATATGATTGCTTATTCTAGCCAGGAATGATTTGTACTTCCATTTAGGCCAAACTTTAATAGCAGTAATGATGCTTGACAACTGTGCAACGGGAAATTGAGTTGCTTTGCTCACTGTTATGATCTCTAAGTTATTGCCTTACCCGAAAAACTATACTATGAAATAGTAACTTCCTTGGCCAAAAATAAATTACTTTAGTAACAAAAAATTGAACCAAATTGGACAGATTTTTTTTTATCACTTCAATTTTCTGCGAATTTGAATGAGGGGTTCAAAGTTCCAAGGTTTCTGCAGTCCTTTTTTATTACCTTTGAAACTTTTGACCAATTTTGTTCATTCTCTGTGACTTGCTTATCTATAGGGGTCAGGCCGAGAAGGAGTTTAGGGTGGAAGTTGAGGCCATTGGCAAAGTGAGACACAAAAACCTTGCGGGACTTCTTGGTTATTGTTCAGAAGGTGCTCATAGGTAAATTTATTACAGTTAATATTCACAAACATGTGTAAAAATCCTGTCTCTGTCTTCAAATGTAACTGCTAAATTATTTACTGCCTATGCAGGATACTAGTGTATGAGTACATTGACAATGGCAATTTGGAGCAATGGCTACATGGTGATGTAGGGCCTGTTAGTCCTCTAACCTGGGAGATTAGGATGAAAATTGCAACCGGAACTGCTCGAGGGTGAGGCTTCTACATTTTGTTTTCCACTACATGATTATGTATCTTAATCCTTGTCAGTAGCGAACTGATATTGCTATTAACCTAAATCATGTTCTTTTATGTGCACTTTCTTTGGAAATTACCAACGCAATCTTCTCTTTGTTCAAAGCCTAGTTGCACAATCTTGCAAGTATAAGAAAGTATAGTTGATTGAAAGATTATATTTTACATACCAGCATTTTTTGTTATAGCTGGTTGAACATGGTCATTTATGATCATAAATATGTCACATTAGGAAATTACCACCCTTGACAAAAATGGATTTAAAAGTATGGCATACAACATCAATAACCATGCCATAATCCCCAACTAGTAGGGTTGACCATATGAATCCACATTATGTGGCCCTATGTAGACCCGTAGCAATCCAATATTTTAAGATTTAGCTTCTTAAACGACCTTCTCCCATTTTATCCTTCATGCATGCTACTTGCACCTTCTTAATGTGATCGTTTCTAATCTTATATGACATCATTTTCATGCGCATTTCTACAACATATCTTGTGGATATGTTGGATCTTAGAGTGTCTTACCGTTGCATAGAACTTGCCTTTCGCTTTGATAGGTATATTTCTATCGCATAACATTGTGGTAGTATTTTCCCATATTAGCTATCCTTTTCTGATTTTATATGTAACATCTTCATTTATAAAATCATTCTCCTGGAATATCAAGTCTACATATTTGAATCGTTTGACTCACTTCAATTTCACTCTTCTTGTGCTAGTAAGCTTGCAGTGCTTATACTCGGTCTTACTTCGACTTATTATCCTAAATTCTTGCTCTATAGAGTGCGTGTTCATAGTTCAAGCTTTTGGTTGACAGTTTTGTTGGTTTTATCAATTAACACAAATATCGTATACATCATGAGACCTCATCATGTATATTGTAGTTAACATCGGAAGCTGCTGACCAATGCGGGCTCAATGCTGCTCGCTAGTGTAAACCCATGGTTATAGGAAGCTCCTTTGTATCTCCTAACAACTCCTTCATACATAACCTTTACAACATTTGTGACTGAAGTATGACGTGTGACTAAATAGCAATTTAAGTGCACATATTCATGCTCCGACAATTTGGTGTTGGACGTTCTACCCTGATTTTGGAATCTTTGGGCTAAATTTTTTTTGTGTGCAACAAAAGAAAAGAGATGCATATCTTTATTGCATGGCCTGCTTTATTTGTCCCATCTCATTTGTCATCACTAATTTTTTTTTTTTTTTTTTTGTGACAGACTTGCCTACTTGCACGAAGGTTTGGAACCCAAAGTTGTGCATCGTGATGTTAAATCAAGTAACATTCTGTTGGATAGGAAGTGGAATCCAAAAGTATCAGATTTTGGACTTGCCAAGCTACTAGGATCTGAGAAAAGCTATGTGACTACCCGTGTTATGGGGACTTTTGGGTGTGTCCTTTCTCTAATCATTCCAAACATTATCTACTATTACTAAGTAGATGCTTTGTGATAAATTGCTAATTATTGATGATGATTATCGCCGCAGATATGTTTCTCCTGACTATGCCAGTACTGGTATGCTTAATGAGGGGAGTGATGTGTATAGTTTCGGTGTTATGCTCATGGAGATTATTACAGGAAGAAGTCCTGTTGACTATTCAAGACCCCCTGGGGAGGTAAGAACAAGTTTGCCCTTGTCATTTCTGCAACCACAGCCATAAAAGATATAAAAAATAAAAAATTAAAAGGAGAAAAAAGAAAATAAGCATAGAAAGGACCTTTTTATGGGAGGTTGAATCAGCTAAATCCAGAAAGATCTTTTGTCATTATCTTGATATCATTATACAAAATTGCAGATGAACTTGGTTGATTGGTTTAAAGGCATGGTATCAAATCGGCGTGGTGAAGAATTGGTCGACCCATTAATTGAGGTCCATCCTCCTCCTAGATCCCTAAAGCGGGTTCTGTTGGTCTGCCTTCGCTGCATAGATATGGATGCCAACAAACGGCCAAAGATGGGACAAATAGTACATATGCTTGAGGCTGATGAATTTCCTTTCCGTTCAGTAAGCCATCTCATACAATGACTTTTGATTGACCGAAAAATGTTTTTCCCTATTTTTTCAGTTAGAATTCTTTACTATATTGAAAAGTTGAAAATTGATTTTTGCTTGGCATATAATGTTCATTCACTCATATCAATTAGCATGAGCTCAATCTTCTTCTCAAACCATAATATAGGTCATGTAACTGTCTGTGAACCATAGCACATGATAAACTGCAGTACAACTTATTTATCCAGACCTTCTAATTGCTTTGGCTTTCTTCCCTTTTACTGTTTGCAATCATTGTAGTAGAGGAATGCTGAAAATCAGTTTGGTTTGGTGGTATGCTTCTACCCTTTTCCAGTCAGTTAGAATTAGAGTGGTGGGTGCAACTACATATCAGTATGCCTCTTTACTTAAGTTAGTATGGCCCTGTATCACAACACCAATAGCAAATTTGTTTCTTGTCAGCTATAACCCTCAGGAATGGCCAAAACTGTCAGAAAAAAGAGGCCAGGCTTATCACCACCCCTAGTTGGGAAGATGACGAGGCAACCCCTTTGCCCAAAAATCCTGAAATACTAATGTATAGCCTCGTTAGTGCCGGCTATACCCATGATTTTCCACCTCTTGAACACTTCAGTAAAGATGGTGCAGATCATGCCCCCAAGATACCCAAAAGGAACGTTGTTTTGTCCTCAGGAGAAAAACCACTATCGCGTGACATTGAAGCAACAATCAATTGGCAGTCCGAAAATTTTATCTCTCAAAATAGAATCTTGAACAACATTGATAGCACTGTTAAAAATGTTGCACGCACTCATAATAAAATGCTTTGCAGGGTGGACAATATTGAGAAGAAGGTGGAATAGGTTGTAGAGAAGTCTTCTCGGCAGGACTCATGAACCTCGTAACATTACCACCAGGCATAATAAAAATTGATCCATGTAGAAATTAGACGTTTCTTATAGTGTGTATATCTGCACTTGGTGAATGATGTTGTCGGAAAAAAAATGATGTTTCGTGTTTCATGTTTATCTGGTGTGAATCATATCTCTCTTTACCTCGAATGTAGCATACAAGTTAATACCTGACGAGTGATTAGAGGTATACTATAAGGAGTCATCTTGTTCTCTATCTCTTTTCTCTTCACTGAAAAGGAAATGTCGGGTTGTCTTGACTTATTTTTGCATGTTTACTGGGGCTAATGTGGTGTAATGAGCTCCTTTATTTCCTTTTAGTTTGTTTTCTAAATGAATCTGTTTTTCCCTTACAGGAACCTCGATCAGTCCAGGAAAAAGATCCTCTAAATCCACGTTTACTACCAACAAATAGAGTTCAATTAGCTGCCAAGGATGGGATGGGTGATGATGAACAGAAACCTAGAGGAAGATGATTACCCTTTATATTTGGGATGAAGAGTTATACAGGGTATTTTAGTATGTATATTCTTTTGAATCATTTCCGCTCAGTCCTAGTTTGTTGGTTCCTGTTAATTTTTTACTTCGAGCTGTGCTATGTAGGCTCTATTTGGGTTGATTTTGTATATAAGCATAGTCACACTACACAATGTCATTATATGGACTCAAAAAAAGAAAAAGAAATCACTTACACTGTCTTAGTATTTATAAACTGATGTACTTGAGACCTGCAGAACAGCAGACTGTTGAGAAAAGTTTTACCAACTCAAATTAGCTTGCGTTTTCTTGAGCCAAGGATCTTTCGGAAATAGCCCATACTCTCCGGGATAAGGGTAAGGTCTGCATACACTCCACCTTCCCCAGACCCCACTTGTGAAAAATCACTGGGTGGTTGTTGTAAATTAGCTTGCGTTTTCATATCAATTAGCTACAATTTCATAATGAGGTGCTTCTTTATTGGAGTACCACTCTGTTTATCGACCATCCCAGTTTTACTTCAAGTAGGTGACGCGAATGACTGTAGTTAGGGTGTCAATGGTTCGGTTCGGCTGGGTTTGGCTCAGCCGGTTATTTTATAAAATTTGTAATATACCAATTTTTTGGTTATTCTATGATGTATAACTAAATTTAGACTTTTAAAAACCGTACCAATATATCATGTATGTTTCTCTTCGGTATGATTCCGTTCAATTTTTTGTATTTTTTTAAATGTCATTTAAAAGTCACTAGTAGAAGCATAATGCAATAGCATATACTTTTATAGGACTTATCAAAACTCTCTAGACAATTTTACTATTTAAAAGGTGATGAACTAAGAAAACCTGAAAGATGGCCAGAGTATAGATCCATCAACTATTCTATAACAGCGTAAAGGAAACTAAGCAAAGACAGAAGATATAAATCATACGGGTGGAAAGATATTAAGCAAGTCGAGACTCAAGAATAAAGTCTATAGGAAATTAAATATTTGAAAATATAAATTTAAAAACGAAAATTGAATACATTGTAGTTTGCTACTCATAATCGCTAGATTATCTTATGTCTTGCTAGTGAATATGCTGGAAATAATTTAGCTTCAACATGAGTAGTATAATAGGTTTGGGAATTAGGATTTTGGGTTTAATTAATTGTTGGTTTGTAACAATTTTTACAATTTCAAGGCCCAAGGAAAAATTTAATGCTTTATTATTTTTAATATTAATATATAAATATATTTTTAACAGGAAATTCATTCGGTGTTCGGTATTTTTTCGGTTTATTTTCATAAAATAAAAAACCTACCCTAATTATCGGTATAGTTATAAATATATAAAAACCTACGATTTTATTAAAAGAAACCTAAAAAACAGTTTGGTTCGGTACAATTTGGTAGGTTTAGTCGGTTTTTAAATATCCATTGACATCCCTAATTGTAGTTATAAGTTGGGAAATTTCAGCGTTATTTGTACATCATGCTTTTTTACAAGTTTGAATTTAAGAAAATAACCTTTTTAGATCTCTTACGTGTAAACGACAGATCTCTAACGTCTAAAAGTAAATCTCCCATGTAAAAAAGAGGTAGGGTCATAAAACTAAAAATAGGTTTGTAAAGAGCCAAAAAACCAATTGACCGGAAACTCAAGTAAACACTCCTTGTATTTCAGATGATTCAATGTTTCCGTGTTTGCTTGTGAAAATGAATGTTTTCGTTTTTTTTAATTTTTATTTCTATTTTTTTTATGTTTTAGACATCATGACTTTAAGTTTTTGACACGCTTTATTAAGCCGTTAACTCAAGTTTTCTTTCTGTTTGTGTTAATGTTTTTCTTTTTAGAAATCATGTGTCAAGAAATTAATTTTATATTAAAATTTTTTTAATTATGTTTAGTTACTAACTATATAGCAGAAAGGTACCATGTAATAAGAAGTATTTTCTTAGGATTAGTTATGAACTTGGAAAAAATATATGTGGAAAGTTAGATCCAAAATTTTATTTAATTATCTTAAACTCTCACAACCACAATTTTATCACTTCATTTGTTAAGTATGGAAATTGTATGGCTAAAGTCAATTTCAGTAGTATGAAATGAAAGTAAGAATATGTAGTTTAGAGTTTCTTTCACAGATATTCATTAGCATTCTAAAAATAGACTAAGTACATGATAGTAGCTCAATATAAGTAGTACTTTTGAATATTGGTATATTGTTATTACATGTATTTGCAAAAAAACTGAAAACTTTAGTTTATGAAATACAGTAGTCTTATTCTAAGTAAGTTCTTGGGTGTTTTTTTTTTTGGAAAATTAATGTGCAGTTAAGTGTTAGTTTACTATTAGTTCAAAAACTAGTACTACCATTCCCTTTCACTGGTAATAGATGGTTTTCCATTGGGATATTTTAACACTCCAGTTGAAAGTTTCTTATAACATCATAAAAAATGTGAACACTTTTTAAAAAAAATATATATATATACGAAACGTGATTTGTTTTGTGTATTTGTTGGCTGACGTTTCTTTTTGAAAAGTTTCTTATGTTTTTTACTTTGACTCCTTTCTAAAGACAAGCAACGGAAAAGGTCCCCTTTCAATATAAAAAAAAAGAAAATATTTTAATCATCAGCAAATATCTTTCTCAAAGGACTACATCCTTTCAAATTATATATGTATATTAACTAGTTATAAGCTTTGTTTACGTAACAATATTCTTCAAAATTTATTAAAGCCTTTCACAGTTAAACTACTCTATTAAGCTATATTTTGTTAAATACCTCAAATGATATTTTCTTGATACTTTTGTATAATTTATTAACCTAAGCTTGGTCGGTTAACCGTTTATTAACGGATTCTAAAAGGTGCTTTTAAAAAAAAAACCTTCTTTTCAAAATATTTAAAACACTTACTTAGAATCTTTAGGTTAAAACCATAAAACAGAGTTTGACTTAAATTTTAATAATAGGTGTCCTAATTCACCTTAAAATTAATTAGGTGGCGATTCTCTTAAAATTAATTAAACCTCAGGATTACCAATATGTTATACTCTAATTTGACCCGATTAAAATGGGGTATAACAGTAGTCCCTTTTTTGGGTCCACTCTCGTGCCGAGGATAGGACATTACAAACATTTGACGATGAAGCCCTATCGTTAGGCATATCAGGAACGGCTTTGTGGGTAAGTTTTCAAGTTGTTGCTCTTTACGTCCTTTCTTTTTCTCTTTTGTTTTTACTAACTTCTTTCTTCTATTCTTTCTTGGCTAGACCTTATTCTGGTGATTGACGTCGGGAAGAGAAGAGGAGGGCTATCTTTTAGAGAATGGAGTCGAAGTATCGTGAGTACTGTGCTAAGCATCGTGAGTTATGCCACTGACATGGCGTGGATGGCAACTTCCAATCTCTTAGGGATGAGTTGAAACAAAAGGACGACGAACTCGTGAGGGTCCTCCACAAATGCAGCGAGCTTGAGTGGTCGCTCAGGGACAAGGAGGACGAGCTTGAGGTGAGCAGGGGGGTCGCAACTGAACGTGTTGATCTTCAAGCTCAAGTGGCATCCCTATGGGTTGAACTTGAGCAGAGTTCGACCCAGGCCAATGACCTGAATGTCGAACTGGTTGAAAAGACTGCGGAGTTGGGCGTGACCGACGAATCCATGAAGGTATCTTTGGAAAGAGTGGTAGTGACGGAGGAGGTCATTCACGTACTTCGGTTTGAACGGGCGAGTGAGGCGGAGGCGGAGGCGGAGGCGGACGTGCTCAGGGAGGCTAGGCTCAATGAGCGAATTGGCGAACTTGAGGGAGAGGTTTCAAATCTGAATGATCAGGTCGCTGCTCTTGAGGCCGAAAATGCGCAGTTGTTGTCTCGACCATCTTCCTCTCATACTTCTGCCTTTCCCGACGTGTCGCGGAACTCGTACGAGAAGTGGATCCATAAAGAGGCCCAGTTGGACATATTTAGGGACTTGATGGCGGCAAGGAAGGTTACTGAAGTTGAGTTCGAGGCTGCTCGTGCCAAGGCGCGTGAAGCTCGAGTTGCATGTCGTTATGGTCATGCTACGCCAGGGGCAGATAATAGCGAGGATGACTTGGACGGGGTAGAGCAAGGTGCTTGGTACGATGATATGTACTTGGATGGTGAAGATGGTGATGGTGATGATGTTGGGGATGACTTGCAATAATGCTTTGTAATTTGTCTTGTTTTTGTGGGCGTCTTTCTGGCCATTGTAAGATACTTTTTGGATTTGAATTTTGTTTTTCTTTGAATATTTTCCTCAAGTGATTGCTTTGGTTAGAAGAATTGTGTCGGTATGTGCTAGATCGAACATGGTCGAGTATATCTTTGATTGAATTTGGCTGAAGTCCCATGTCGCCATAGTTAGCTCAAACGAGGTTAACTGCAAATTGAACTCGGGTTAGGTCGAGTATAAGCAGAATTCGAGTGAGGTCGATTATAACTCTTAATTTGTTTTAACGAATTCTAGCGTGAGTTAATTCGAGCGAGGTCGAGCGTTACTCTTGATTAATTCGAACGAGGTCGAATGCTAGTTAATTCGAGCAAGGTCGAATGTTACTCTTTAGTAATTTGAACAAGGTCGAATACGAGTTAATTCGAGCGAGGTCGATTGTTACACTTTATTAATTCGAATAAGGTCGAATGTGAGTTAATTCGAGCGAGGATGAATGTTACTCTTTATTGATTCAAATGAGGTCGAATGTGAGTTAATTCGAGCAAGGTCGAATGTTACTCTTTATTGATTCGAACGAGGTTGAATGTGAGTTAATTCGAGCGAGTTCAACGGGTCGAATGGTACTCTTTATTTATTCGAACGAGGTCGAATGTTACTCTTTATTGATGAACGAAGTCGAATGTGAGTTAATTCAAGCAAGGTCGAATGTTAAATCTTTATTGATTTGAACGATATCGAATGTGAGTTAATTCGAGCAAGGTCGAATGTTACTCTTTATTAATTTGAACGAGGTCGAATGCGATTTAATTTGAGCGAGGTCAAATGTTACTCTTTATTGATTCGAACGAGGTTGAATGTGAGTGTCTTGAGTGGTGTAGTGTTAAACTTAGTGCAATGTTAAATTGGGTGGAGACAAGCGAACATCATGTGTTTGCACACTTTGCTTGCATATATATATATATATATTGGAGAAGTTTACATGTTTTCATTTTCGGACTGGTACTCCAATCCCAGACTATCTAGTACCTTCATTGGTCGACCTGGAGAAGTATTGAAGGGGTCGGGAAATGAACTTGTGCTTAACTTCGAAATGCCCTCTCCGACGCCTCGTTAAAAACCTCCCCGAGAAAATCCAATTGGGACAAACTCAGGTGAGGGAAAAAAAGTACGGCTCGGAGAACATCTTTCCTTAGAAGTTGAAGTGCTTGAGGTGGGCGACGTTACAATTGTTTGGTAGTAATTTTCCTTCCATCATTTCTAATTGGAATGACCTTTTTCTTGCTGCCGCCGTAATTTTTTATGGGCCGTCCCAATTGGTCCCCAGTTTTCCTTCCCGTGGATCCTTGCTTGTCTGTGTTTTGGCTTTGAGCACATAGTCCCCGACTTTGAGCGGCCTGACCTTGGATTTTTTGTTATAGTATAGCTCTGCCTATTGTTTCTAGGCTACCATTCTTACGTAAGCCATGTCTCTTCGTTATTCGGCATCATCGAGGTCTTGCCTTCTTATTTCATTGTTGCTTGTCATGTTCTCGTGTGAGTACCTTAGACTTGGTTCTCCGACCTCGACCGGTATCACTACGTCAGTCCCATAGATTAATGAGTACGGTGTTTCTCTTGTGCTTGTCTTTGGAGTTGTGCGGTATGTCCATAACTCTTCCGACATCAACTCCGGCCAGTGTCCCTTGGCGTTCTCGAGTTTCTTCCTCATGATATTCAGTATTAACTTGTTGGAGGATTCCGCTTGTCCGTTGACCGCGGGGTGATATGGCGTGGCGAGTATTCTTTTGATAGGTTATTTATCGAAGAACTCAGCGATCTTCTTTCCTGTGAATTGAGGTCCGTTATCACAACTGATTTCTTTGGGGATGCCGAAGTGACATACAATATTCCTCCATATAAAGGCGATCACTTCTTGCTCGCGTATTTGGGTGAACACACCTGCATCCACCCACTTAGAAAAATAGTCAGTCAAAACTAAAAGAAATCGTACGTTATCTCGTCCTTCTAGGAGGGGGTCGACAATGTCCATTCCCCATTTGATGAAGGTCCAGGGCAAGGTGACTGAGTGGAGGTGCTCGCCCGCTTGGTGGATCATGGGGGCGTATTTTTGGCATAGTTCGCATTTTTTAACGAAGTCGGCAACCTCTTTTTTCATTGTGGGCTAGTAGTAACCTGATCGTATGAGGCATCTGACTAGTGCTCGATTTCTGGTGTGAGATTCGCAGTGACCTTCGTGGACTTCTTCTAGGACGCGCCATGTCTGGTTTGGTCCTGAACCTTTTTCTAGGGGGCTGTCATACGTCCTTTTATATAGGTCCGATTGATGACGGTGTACATAGCTGATTGCATTCGAAGCTTTTTGGCTTCTTTTTTGTTGTTTGGAAGCACGCCGCCCTGCAAATATGTGACAATACAATTGCTCCAGTCACAAGTTAGGTTTATAGTTCTTACCTCGATTTGATCAATCGATGAGTGGAGGAGAGTAACCATGTTTCCCTCTCTGTTTATGCTTTTTGTGGCTGCTGCTAGTTTGGTGAGGCCATCTGCTTTGACGTTTTGTGCTCGAGGTATTTGATCGAGCTGGAATTCGTTGAACTCGGGTAATAATTTGCGGATGTCGGCCTGGTATTTCTATAGCCTTTGTTCCTGACTTGGAAAGTCCCTGTGACTTGATTGACAACGAGCTACCATTCGCAGCGCAGGACTACTCGTTTTGCTTGTACTTGAGTGCTAATTTTGGTCTGTAATCACGGCCTCATTGTAAGTCACATCAGGTCATCTTATGGACTGGCGAGTTACTTCACCTGTTGGGACCTCGACCACGAGTCCCAGTCCGGATCCCGACGCGTTAGAGGAACCATCGGTATACAAAACCCATAGGTCGTGTGTTTTGGGGGAAGTATGGGAGGCTTCCTTTTCGACTTCGGGCATTATTTTTGTGCTGAAGTCGACGATGAAGTTGTCAAGCACTTGCGACTTTATCGCTTTTTGCGGTTGATAGGTTATATCGTGGTCGCTCAATTCTATGGCCCATTTGGCCAATCTTGCTGACAACTCGGGTTTGTATAGGATACTCCTTAGAGGAAAGGTCGTGACTACTGAAATAGGGTGGCACTAGAAATAGGGTCTAAGCTTTTGTGAAGCTACGACTAAAGCCAGGGCTAGCTTCTCGAGGTGGGGGTACCTCATTTCGGCGTCGACTAAAGTTTTGCTAATATAGTAGATTGGAGATTAGGTACCTTTATTTTATTGGACCAGGACATCACTTACCGTTACATCGGGCACGGCCAGGTAAATGAGGAGACGCTCCCCAGGTTCTGCCTTACCGAGTAGTGGGGGTGAATATAGGTATGCCTTTAGTTCCTTCAAGGCATCGACGCACTCGGAGTTCCATTGGAGTCCATTATATTTCTTGAGTATGCAAAAAAAAATTGTGGCAGCTATCGGAGGACCGCAAGATGAATCTTGACAGGGCAGCTATACGGCCGATCAGTTTCTGCACCTGCTTCTTGCTGGTCAGGTGCTCCAGTATTCCTTCTATGGCTTTGATTTGGTCGGGATGGACCTCAATGCCTCGTTGTGATACTAAGAAGCCGAGGAACTTTCCCGAGGTTACGCCGAAGGCGCACTTTTCGAGGTTCAATTTCATGCCATATCGTCTGAGTATGTAGAAGGCTTCTTTCAGGTGGTCGATGTGATCTTCCTTCCTTTTTGACTTGACCAACATGTCATCTATGTAGACTTCCATGTTTTTGCTGAGCTGATCTTTGAACATTTTTGTCACCAACCTCTGATATGTCGCCCCTGCGTTCTTTAATTCGAACGACATCACCCTGTAGCAGTACGTCCCTTGGTTGTTGATGAAAGTGGTCTTTTACTGGTCTTCTTCCTCCATGAGGATCTTGTTGTAACCCGAGTAGGCATCTAGAAAGCTTAGTAGCTCGTGTCCGGTTGTTGCATCGATGAGCTGGTCAATATGGGGCAGTGTAATGAGTCTTTCGGGCATGCTTTGTTCAGATCTGTGTAGTCTATGCACATCCTCCATTTCCCGTTCTTATTTTTTACCATGACCACGTTGGCAACCCATTGGGGATATTTTTACTCCCTGATAGAGCCGTTTTCCAGCAATTTTTCGACCTCTTTGCGGACAACGCCATTTATTGCGGAGTTGAATTTTCTTCTAACTTGTCGTACTGGGGGTTGAACGGGTCGACGTTCAATTTGTGTGTCGCTATCTCCTTTGGGATGCCTAGCATATCTGCATAGGAAAAAGTGAACAAGTATGCATTGTTAGCTAAAAATTGGTGAAATTTACCTGGTTCTTGGAGTTTCTGACTGATTAAGGCCTTTTTGTTGTGGTCATTTTTGTCGAGTTGCACGGGGTCGAGGTCCACCATAGTTGATCCTAAGGCCTATATGATTTCGGGGTCTTTGATGACATCTTTCCCTTCGTCACCATCTGACCTCGACCTTGTTAATTGCTATGCCTCTTCGCCTTTTTCCTTCAATTGTTGGGTGTATGTGCAGTCTTGGGAAACGCAGTAGCATTCTTGGGTAGTGTGTTGTTCGCCACGGATGCTGAATACTCCCCACGGGATGGGAAACTTGACTACTTGGAATAAACTGGAAGGGATAGCTTTCATGGCGTGTATCCAAGGCTGTCATATGATGGGGTTGTACGCCGTATCTTGATCCATAACGTGGAACGTAGTTTCCAAAGTAACACCACTGGCCAAGACGGGTAGCATGATTTCTCTTGACGTCCACTCAACTGCATTGTTAAAACCCCTTAGTGTGATGCAACGTGGCACTATCCTATCTGCGAGCCTCATTTGTGCAAGAACTCGAGGGTGGATAATGCACGCGCCGCTTCTGTCATCGACCATAATGCGTTTTATGTCAGTATCTAAAACGCGTAAAGTAATAACTAGAGCGTCGTAGTGAGGAAAGGTCAAATCATGCGTATCTGACTCATCGAAGATGATACTTTCTTCGAGGTTGTCCTACCTTTCATACTTGATTGACCGTTTCATCTTGTGGGTGGTCGTGAATTTTACGCTATTGATTGATGCGCCCTCGCCTTCTCCGATGATCATATGGATGGTACGAGCTGGGGAGGGTGGTTTTGGTGGACCCTGATGTTGTTCGCGCTCTCGAGCGAAATTTTCCCTATATCGGTCACTCAAGAGTTTTTTCAAATGTCCTTGGTGAAGCATGTTCATGTCCTTTTGCCTTAAGGCGATACAATCCTCAATTTTGTGGCCTCATTCGTGGTGGAATTCGCAGAGGGTGTTTGACTTTCTGGTGTTTGGGTCGGGCTTCATCTTCGGCGGCCACTTCACTTTTGGGCCGAGCTTCTCCAGGGCGTAGACTATTTCTGAAGAAGAAACACAAAAATTGTGAGCAGATAGTAATAGAGGCATACCTTTTTCGCTTCGGTGAGTCCCTGTTTGTGGCCTGGATGGGCCATCGCTATGACGGGGAGACGGTATGACGGCGACTCTGACATATAGTAGGTGCCTTTCACGGTTGGGGCGTGGTCCTGCATGGTCCCTTCTGTTATTGTTTCTACGATCTTTCCTCGACTCCATTTGGATTGAGGTCAACCGTTGAGTTGGCCCTTTGAGGTCGTCCTCGTCAGCTCGTACTTCGTCATAGTAGGCGTTATGTATCTCGTCCCAAGTGGTTGGGGGTATTTCATGAGTCGGCTTAGAAATTTTCTGGTCGCCCTCGAACCGCTCTTGTTTAACCCATTTTGGAAAGCTGCTACCACCATCCCTTAGATACATTTGGAAGAGTCATTCTCACACGGTTGAATCGGGAGAGGAAGTCCCTTAGTCCTTCGCCGGGTGACTGTTTAATGGCGAATATGTCGTTCACCCTCGCCTCTGCTTTCTTAGCCCCGGCATGGGCCATGACAAACTTGTCGGCCATCTCCTCAAATGTTTCTATAAAGCGAGCAGGTAACTGTGAGTACCAAGTTAGTGCTCTCACGGTGAGAGTTTCACCAAATTTCTTCAGCAATATGGAAGACACTTGCTCTTTTGCGAGGTCGTTGCCTTTCACCGCAGTGACATAGTGGGCCAGATGATCCTCAAGGTCCGTCGTACCGTCATATATTTTAAAATATAGCGGCATTTTGAAGGTTTTAGGTATGGCGCGTGGTGTCGCTCCGTCATTTTACAGTTGCTCAACGAACCGGTAGGCGTCCCGTTTTGGTAAGAGTTTTGGGGCGCCCGGTATTTTGTCTACCCTTTCTTGGTGCTCTTTCATTTGGTTGCGAAGTATTTGTTCTCGTTCTCCATCTCCTCCATCTTTATCAAAATGGTTGTGAGGGCGTCGTTACCTGCATCATTAACATTGTGAGTAATACATTTTATAGGAGGAAGGTCGTGTTGCTCATCTTTCGCTGGTGCGACGCAAATTCTCGTGTCTCCTCTGTTCATACTTTGGGATGGTTTCTTGAGTATGTTGGTCACCGTGCTTGCTAACCACGCCTCAAGCAGCTTTTTCACCGCTGGTGGTTGCTCTTCTGTTATGTACGTAGAGGCCCGCTTATAGTGTGTTGTCATGACGCTGCCGTGAGGAGGGGAGAACCACTCCGCATGGGGGAGGCGTTTGGCGTCACGTTCTCCTCGTCTGTTCCAGTGACCTCATTGATGGTGTTTAGGAGGTTGGTAGTAAGACCAGCTACTGCTTTCATTTTTTCCTCTCCATTACCTGCCATGTTAGACTATGCACGCGAGCAAAGACATGATTTTGTATTTTTTTTAGATCTGAAAGAAACTAAGACTTTGTAGAGGAAATCCCCAAAGACGGAGCCAAATTGTTTGACCAAAAAATGATAATCTTTGGTTCAACTAATTAATCAGTTATTAAAAAGAGTTAATCCTATTTAAAGCTAATAACTTCAGACCTTGGATGAAAAGTATGAACAATGTGTGTAATAATGTAACAGAATGGAAGCACTATCAATAAATGCGTCAAGATACGGTGATATGCAAGAAACAACAAGTGTTAAATAACATTAAATGAGAATAAATGTAAATAGGGAGGAAGATTTACCCACTATTAAATATGGTGAATGGTTCCTTTCTCTAACAATGATGAATGACAAGAATATGAGAGAATATTGTGCACTTTCTCGGATCTGATGGAAATGACAATAGATAATCTAGAAAAGGTTGAATCTCTTTAAAAAATAGTTCTTTGTATTTTTCTCAAGAGCTTATCCCTCTGAGGTGTTTTTATCATACAGAATATTACATACATTTTCCCTCATCTTTCCTTCTATTTATATGGGATATTCCCAAAGAACCCTAAAGTACAATCAGAGAGAATATTCGATAGAATATTCCCTCCAAAGATACTTGTACACAAATTAGCCGTTACTCCTAACTTCGCTACTCGACCTCGGTGGTGACGGGTCGTTAGGCTGCTCAATTTATTCACCTACTAGTCGACCTCGACCACACACTCATAATGATTTGCAAGTCATTCATAACGTCTTTCTCTGCACGACTTAATCCTCAATCTGATTTGGACCCGTACACATATCTCAAATGTGTGCTTTCGACTATCAAATGTATGGTTTTGGTTTCACTATTTCAAAATCACTCAAATGACAAGATAATTTTGGGGATGGTTATTCGAATTTTACTTTTCATATCAAACTTGCTAAATTATTTCTTTTAACGAAAAATTGTATCCCAAGAAGTCACTACACACTATTTAGTAAGGAATTTTTATATTCCTATACACTATATGAAACTATATTACCCTCATTACTCAAGTTATACTATAATTACAGTTTATATACCCAATTACCATTTATGTACATTGTAAGAGAATTAATGATAATAATTAGTGTCCTAAAATCACTCTAACATATCTTCCACTCCCCTTACGTTTCTATCTCCACATCTCACCTCCTTCCCTACGTATCTTGCATAAGAGAGCAGCAATTTCACCATTGACAATAATTAAAATGCTTTGAATTCGAATTTGAGTTTTCAAAAAATGTTCTTTGTTTGAATTGGGTGTTGTTGCAAAGAATTATGAACTCTCTCTACGTCTCTCTCAATTTCTTAATCCCTAATTTCAGTAATGTAAAGCAAAGGAAAAGTGAGTAGCAATTCCACAATTGACAGCCATTAAAAAGCTTTAAATTCGAATTTGGATTTTCAAAAACCATTATTTGTTTGGATTGGGTGTTGTTGCAATTGGGAATGTGATTTGGAGTTTATATCTCAATTTTGAGGGTGTATTGGTGAAGATTAGACTTGATTTTGATTGAATTTCAGATAGAAACTCGTCGAAGAAGAAGAAGAAGACATGATATACAATTATATTTACGAAATTGTAGAAAAATTGTATTC
>ML312934.1:0-21384 GCA_005239505.1 Nicotiana paniculata | reverse complement strand
GAAGATATGGAAATCTCCCAGGCAGATGTTACCGGCCAAACAGGTACGGAAAAATCCATTGACTAAACAGGTACGAAAGAAGTAAGTGTTAAAACAGATACGGAAGAAGATATTCACGAAAAGGTGAATCAAGTAACCACAGAAGATAAACTGGACCACACTGATGTAGATTCCAGACCAGACACCATTCATGAACCGGAAGAAGAGGAGCACATCAAAACAACTACGGAAGATCTCGAAGTTGTTCCATTGTTTGAACAAAAACCTGAACAGAAAGTGTATGTAGGTACGAGGCTGAGCCCCGGTCGAAGAGGTGAGTTAATTGATTATTTAAAGGCTAATGCAGATTGCTTTGTGTGGTCCCACTCAGATATGACAGGTGTCCCACCAGAAGTGATGACTCATAAACTAAATGAATATCCATCATTCGTACCTGTTAAGCAGAAGAAAAGAAAGCAAGTACCATTCAAGAACCAAGTGATTGACAAAGAGGTACAGAAACTCTAGAAAATTGGTTCGATACGAGAGGTAACGTACCCTAACTGGCTAGCTAACACTGTGGTAGTACCTAAAAAGAATAGCAAATGGGGAGTATGCGTAGATTATACTGACTTAAATAAATCATGCCCCAAAGATTCATTCCCATTACCACATATAGATCAAATGATTGATACCACCGCACGTCATGAATTGTTAAGCTTTCTAGATGCGTATTCTGGTTATAATCAGATTAAAATGGATCCCTCAGACGAGGAAAAAACCTCCTTTATTACAAACAGGGGGACTTATTATTATAAAGTCATGCCTTTTGGCTTAAAAAACACTAGAGCCGCCTATCAAAGGCTAGTGACCAAGATGTTCCAAGAACATCTGGGAAAAACGATGGAAGTTTACATCGATGACATGCTGGTAAAATCAACACGGGCGGAAGACCATTTCCAGCACCTCTCTATTACCTTTTACATTTTATGCAGGTATAATATGAAGCTGAATCCAGAAAATGCGCTTTTGGCGTAGAATCAGGTAAATTCTTGAGTTTCCTTGTATCAAATAAGGGAATAGAGGTAAATCCTGACCAAATTAAAGCTATAGAATTACATGATGTGCTTATAAACAAAAAATAAGTTCAAAGACTAACGGGAAGAATTGCATCCTTAGGAAGATTTATTTCCAAATCTCCCGAGAAAAGTTTTAAATTCTTTGCAGTTCTCAAAAAACAAAATCGGTTCGAATGGACTGAAGAATGTCAATAGGCTCTCAAAGACATCTGTCAAAACCTCCGTTGCTGTCAAAGCCAAAGGAAGGGGAGAGGTTATACGTCTACCTTGCCGTCTCGGAAATTGCTGTAAGTGCAGTATTGGTAAGGGAGGATAAAGGTAGACAATCTCCTATTTATTATGTAAGCAAGACATTACTAGATGCTGAAACTAGATATCCACATCTAGAAAAGTTAGCCTTAGCTCTAATCATGGCATCTAGAAAATTAAGGCCATACTTTCAATGTCATCCAATCACAGTTGTGACCTCGTATCTATTAAGAAACATACTGCATAAACAAGAACTATCAAGAAGATTAGCCAAGTGGGCCATAGAAATAAGTGAGCATGAAATAATATATCAGCCTAGGACTGCAATCAAGTCTCATATCTTAGCTGATTTTGTTGATGACTTTAGTAATAGCATTTTCCCTGAAGTGGAAAAAGAGTTACAACTCTTTAACGGTGCTAATCCAGGTCTATGGACCCTATTTACTGATGGTTCTCCCAATATAAAAGGTGCCGGCTTAGGCATAGTCTTAATATCACCGACGGGTGAAAATACACGACAGGCTATCAAATGTTATCCTATAACTAACAATGAAGCAGAGTACGAAGTTGTCATTGTAGGACTAGAACTCGCACAGGAACTTTCAATCGAGCAAATCGTAATCAAAAGTGACTCCCAACTAGTTGTAAATCAGATGCAGGGGACTTACATCGCTCGAGAGACTCGGATGCAACAATATCTGGAAAAAGAACGAGAGCTCGTGAGACAATTCAAAACATGGAAGGTAATATAAATAGCTAAAGAGGAAAATGCAGAAGCAGATGCATTAGCTACCCTCGCAGCAGTCACGGAAGTAACAAACAAAGACCATGCAATTGTCGTTTATCTATTCCATCCAGCGATCGACCAGGACAGAAATGAGGTAACTTTCAACAACTTAACCTGGGATTGGAGAAACGAAATCTTAAATTTTTGCAGAATGGAACCGTACCTGAAGACAAGAAAATAGCTCAAGCACTTCGCCGCGAAGCTTCACGGTACTGCCTCGTTCGCAACTCATTATATCGCAAGATGTTCGGAGGGCCCCTAGATAAAATCCTCAGACCTAACCAAACGGAGTTCGTGATGAAAGAAGTCCATGAAGGACACTGTGGAAATCACTCAAGGGCGAGATCCTTGGTAAAAACCCTAATCAGAGCTGGGTATTATTGGCTTAATATGGAAGAAGAGGCCGAGAACTTCGTATCCAAATGCGACAGATGCCAAAGGTTTGCCAATAACATGCATCGACCAGTGGAATTAGTGCATCCAATAATATCCTCATGGCCCTTCATGAAATTGGGTATGGACATAGTGGGACCTCTTCCCACAGCTAAAGGACAGGTACTTTTTTTGCTCGTGCTAACCGACTATTTTACAAAATGGGTAGAGGAGGAAGCGTTCAAACAAATGCAAGAAAAAGAATTTAAAAGCTTCTTATGGCGAAACATAATATGCCGCTTTGGGATACCAAAGGAGATCGTGTGTGATGATGGCCCACAATTCATAGGCTCGCAAATCACAAAATTCTTCGAAAGCTGGCAAATCAAATAGATCACTTCAACGCCATACCACATCGTGGCTAATGGTCAAGCTAAGTCAACAAATAAAGTCATCATCAACAATCTAAAGAAGCGGCTAGATAAAGACAAAGGAAACTGGCCTGATGAGTTACCAGCGGTACTATGGTCATACAGAACAACTTCAAAAACAGCCACGGGAGAAACCCCTTTCGCACTTGTCTATGGCTCAGAAGCCTTAATACTTGTGGATATTGGCGAACCAAGCATAAGGTTTACAACAACCATGGAGGAATCAAACGACGACGAATTGAGGACCAATTTGGACCTGCTCGAACGACGGAGAAAAGCAGCACTAATACGGATGGCAGCTCAAAAACAAATCATAGAGCATTATTACAACCGTAAAGCTCATCTCATGTACTTCAAGATTGGGTACTTCATCCTCAAAAAAGTCTTTCAATCAACGAAAGAAGCAGGCGCAGGAAAGATAAGTCCAAACTGGGAAGGACCCTACAAAGTCCGAGGCATAGCTGGGAAGGGCGCCTACGAGCTGGAAGCTATGGACGGCAGAATCCTACCAACAAGTTGGAATGACATCCACTTGAAGAAGTACTACTTCTAAGGAAAAGAAGTTGATATCCCCATTCAGGTATCACACGTTCGATTTTATTTTGAACATTTTAAATTTTACTAACCTTTTTAGATGATAGGCATAAAGCTAACCCATCACCAGATGATGATATTAGACCTGCAAAGACGCGAGGAAGTAACTGAATTCCCGGTCTAGGGTTACACTTTCTGATGGACGTTTTAAAGGGTTAAGCGGTCACCATCTAAAAACTATATACCTTCGAGTCCCGCATGTTTTTCCTTTTCAGGAAAAGGACCACAAGGAAGGAATAGTCAAGTGCTCGAGATTTAATTCTTCAAAGCTCAAACACTTGGGGGACTATATAGTATGGAAGGCTAAAACGAAGCAAAGAAGACTATCAAAAAGTCAAAACTCGAGCCTAAAGATCCATATACCCAACAAGTCAAGTGATACGAGCAGAATCGAAAGAGCCGAAGACTCAAATACAAAGTTGAAGACTCAAATACAAAGCCTGATCCAAAAAACCTTCGAACATGTTCATGTTGAAATGCAAAATATTAGCTACGAGGAAGAAATGCACATCTTTGTACTTATTCAAAAGAAAACTGTTGTAACCAAAAGCAGTTATGGATAAAAGATCATCATCATTGTACTCATTCAAAAATTGTTGTAACTAAAAACAGTTACAAAATCTTTGTACTCACATGTAAAATTGTTGTCAAATAAAACCATTACGGATGAAAAAACATTTCCTCGTGATCATTGAAAACTGTTACGAACGAAAAAAGTTGTTCTCTTGTATTAACTCGAAAAAACTTTTACATACGAAAAACAGTTACGAAATACAAGTGTACATCAAATCTGTTAAAAGAAAACAGTTGCAACATGAGTTTTAGACGATAATCGAACACATGTAAAATGTTGTGGAAGTTCAAACAAAAAACTTTCCTCAGAAACATTATTAACCATGTGAAAAATTCCTATCACTCTATTGCATTATTACACCATTATGAAGTTGAGACGTCTTCTTCATTAAGTGTCGATCAAAAAGGGGCCTCTTTCATAAATTTTGCCTACTACAAAAAGGCACACATTTTATATGATACCGTGCCTATTAGGAAAAGGTACGAGTAATATAAAACATTCTATATGCAAAACTCAGAGGTAAACCTAAAACCTCGAAAAATAAAGCATGCAAAAAACTTAAAGAGTAGAATAGAGATTCAGTAACAAAAGTCATATTTTGCATTGATATGATAAAATGGCTAAGTAGAAACTAAGTATTAAATTTATACTTAGGCGTATATATTGTATTTACATTAAGGTGCCTCTAAGTTGTCATTTGGGGACTTTAAAAGATCCAAACGTACCCCTGATGGAGCTGGGGGTAACCACCAATCAAATAAAAAACAAGGGAACCAACATCTTAATTGTCTTTAGAAGGGGGATCAACTTCTTCGCCAGCAGAGGAAGCAGGAACAGCTGGAAACGAGGGGACTTGAGCAGCAGGAGCCTCACCTTCGGGTGAAGAGAGATTCTGACCTTGTTGAGCTTTCTCCATAGCTTCTTTGATTTTAGCCATTTCAGCGTTAATGTCGAAACCCACTTGACTCATTTTCGTCAATGTGTCAAGGCGAGATTCATATACGCCAAACTGACATCGACAACTTCCGCCTCATCAAGAGCTTGTTAATCATTCTCGCATATCATAATCTCAGCTCTCAGCTCGTCCCTCTCAGCCCCAATACCATCTTTGGCGACCCTTAAAGGTGCAACAGACCTCTCCAAGAATTGAATTTTGACCAAGGCATTGCGAAGATCCTCTTGGGTCTGGGTCAAAGAATTCACAAGCTCGCATGAATACTCTTCTTTCTGCTCCAGCAAGGTTTTTAAACTCCTAGCTTCTTCTGAGGCACGGGACAAGTGCTCGGAAAATGAAGACTCAAGAATGATCTTATCTTTGTCCGCCTGGTTAGAAGAATCCTTCTCCACTGCCAACTCCGCTTCCATGACTCTCATTCGCCGCTCCAAGGTACATTTTTCTTCCTCTAAGGCCTCCATGTCGAGCCTTAAGCATTCATATTGCCCCTTCCAGTTATCAACTTCAGCACGCCACTCTTTTATTTCTTGCTCCATGTTAGAAGCCCTCTTCATGAGCTCCATGCCTATAAGATTGATCTACAAAAAGGAAATCAGTTAAATATGACAATTACATGTATGAGCATGAAATGCAAAAGAATATACTTTACCTTCAAATATGTATGCACGACCTCACTAGCCCATGTAAGAGAATTGTGGCTATCCAGTTTGGTCCTCTCTGTTGGGCCTATCAAGGGCTTCAGCCACACCTCAGGCTGACTAGATTTCTTAAAAAGACTCCCACCAACTGGAACCTCTATTAGAACTTGCCGCATCTCCCTACTGGAAGACCCTACTTCTCTGACAGAAGGCACAGAAGCAGGCAGAGATGTGGAAGTCACAGGCATGGAAGTCTAGGGATCTGTGAAAGCCACGGGCAAAGTAGTAACAGGAGAAGTAATAACCAAGGGAGCGGAGGAGGTAATAAGAACAGATGAAGGAACTTCTCTAAAAGAAGGAGGAAGAACGGCCAAGGGAGCTTCATTAACATCAGGGCTGAAGCCTTCACGAAACAGATGATCCAAAGAATCATGCGCAGGAGAGAGAGAAGCATCCTCAGAGGAAGAAGGTATAACATCAGGCATGGAAGACACTGCCACGGGTGTAGACTCATCGTCTAAAATCACCCTCCTTCTACGTGACCTGTGCATCAAGATTTCCTCCTCCTCTTCTTCTTTTTCTAAGGTCCTAGACCCACCAACCTTCCTCTTCGAAGAAGAAGAACCAACAATAATTTCTTGGGCCTGAGCCAGGGACATTTTGGAAACAGACACAGCAGAAACTCCACGGATAGGAAACCCTATAAAAAATAAAGTCTTAAAATGAGAAAGATATTCAAGCAAGGAAAGAAACGAAAGAAAAAGCTTCACTTACCGTGAGTTTTCACTTTCGAACCGTACTTCCCGGAGAAGTAGTTCCAAGACCTTTCTTCCAACAGAGCAATCGACAACAACTTTTCTACCCAACCACCGATACTAGAGACATTCTCAATAGTACCCATAATTGCTGAAAGAAGAAAAAAAATAGCTACGGTGTTAATAAAACACTTAAAGCAAAAGGAAGAATAACGAATGTGAGCTAAAATGTACTCACGTGCACGATTTCACTTCTCGGGGAAGGGAAGATTTTCTTCACCTACTAAAACAGCAGTGGGCACAACAACGTACCGAAGTTACCAACCTCTATCGTTATTGTCTTCAGGGGTTACCAGCACTCTTTTACTCCTGGCAGCCAGAGTAAAAATCCCTTGACGAAATAAGGCAGGAGAATAAAGATGAATGAGATTATTAAAGGTAAAAGGAACCGAGGCTAAATTATCTAAACATCTGAGACACGCAACAACCCGCTACACAAGAGGACCAACTTGTCCTAATCAAATTTTGAAGAAATGACAGAATTCGATGATGGCTGGATCAATAGGAGGTTTAAACCCTAAAGTAAAAGGGTAGGTATAAACGTAAGAATACCCCGTCTTGTAAGACGTTATTCTTTGGTTCTCATTTGGAATGATGATAGAAAAATCAGACTTCCAAGAACATTCCCTGCGAACAAGGGGAACTAAACCTTCAGTAATAAGGGTAGGGTACCTATCAGCACTATCAAGGAATAACGACTGATCAACAAGGACCTGACTATCCCTAGTGAAGGTAAAATCAGCAGGAATGATTTCATCCACTCGTGAATTGCGTAAGGGTTCATGATGTTCTCTACCCCTAGACGAAGATCTAGAAGCCCTAGCTCTTGGAGAAACTAAAGACCTAGCAGAAAGAGGTGAAGTAATCTGGGAAGAAGTGGAACCTCTTAAAGGAGTAGAGCCTAAAATCCTCAGTCTACCACCTCTCCGGCTCCGCGTCGGAGTAGAAAAAGGGGTCAAATCATCCACATTTATCACTCCTTTAGGTTGGTTCGATGAATACATATTTACGAAGACAAGAAAAAAAACTATTTACAAATAAAGAAGACAAGTAAGAAGTGTTTCGTGAAAGTAAAGAAAAGAAAAGAGGTATTTATACTTGAAGACAACCGTCAAACATGGGAAAAACAATGATGAGAAAGTCATAATTGAAGGTGTCACTTCGTGACTGATGTAGCCTTAAAAACCCCTAAAAGGCACAGAGTAACTGCAGAACCAATCCAGAGGGAACACGTGGCTTGAGCATTAGATGGAAGTGACAAGCGACGCTTATGTTCAGAGAAGGATACAATGTTTCGAGTTGAAACAGCGGAAAAATATTCCCACCATAAATGCGTATCCACTTACCAAATATTAATCGATAAATAAATGGTAAGTGGGGACTATCTGTATTGGTAAAAACAGAGTTTTACACGTATGATAATTCTTGATGACTCAGCCGGCTACGTGGACCAAGGAAAACATGACAGCTGGACATGATTCTATAAAGAGGTGCAAAGCAAAGAGACACGACTCAATAAACCTACAGAGTAATCAGTTACGAGAAACTCAACCTGATTGAGACAAGGAAGAGACACGGCCAGAATGAATGCGAACAAAGCTACGGGCAGATTCAGAGAGCCTCAATTAATGACTCACGCGTTACACAACCTTCATGCAACAATTACGATTATTCTATGTAACGTCTCATTAATGTAATAATTAGTCATTAATGAGCGATCATTGTAAGAGGTAGACGTTGTATTAAGAAATTCCCTATATAAGGGAATAAAATATAACTTGTAAGGGCATCTGAACTACAAATACAATACATTTTACTTTTCTGTGCATCATATTATTGTCTATTTACTTACTCCTTTTTATTTATTATTATTTCCTGGATTATCGAAAACCCGTGTTCATCCTAAAAATAGCTTTGGTAAAAGGATCTAATTCTTTGGTTAAAGAATAGCTATTACGTAGTTTGCCTCTACTTAGTCGGAACCGTTATTAACACCTTGTGAACCTGTAGGTTTCTGTTTAGCCTATTCCTTTGTAGTTTATAGCTTTGTGCTAGTGTAATGGCCGCACCGAGCTATGATAGAGTGAGGGCATGTCCTCGGGGGAAGCGAGGGGTAGAGGGGAAGGGTGGCAGGGGGTAAGACTCCTTCTAGGTTGATAGTGGGGTCATGGAACATAGGGATTCTAACGGGTAAGTCAATAGAGTTAGAAAAGATTCTCCATAAGAGGAAGATTAACATACCTTGTGTCCAGGAGACTAGATAGGCGGGGAACATGGCTCGGGAGGCTAATGGGTTTAAGTTGTGGTATTCAGGGAGGGTGAGAGGGAAGAACGGGGTAGACATTTTAGTTGATAAGGACCTAAGGGAGCTAGTGGTTGAGGTGAAGAGGATAAATGACAGGTTGATGGCCATTAAGATAGTCGTGGATAGGTATACTCCGAACATAGTTAGTGCATACACGCCGCATGTAGGTCTGGACGAGGAGGTTAAAAGACAATTATGGGAGGATTTGGATGGGTTGGTGTGAGGTATACCATCCATCGAAAAGCTTATTATAGAGGGTGATTTTACCGGCCACATAGGGAGGTCACCTGGGGGATATAACGGTGTGCATGGTGGATCCGATTTTGGAGATAGAAATGGAAGAGGTACTTCGCTGCTCAAGTACGCTAAAGATTTTGAGCTAGTGATTGCTAACTCGTGTTTCCCGAAGAAGGCGAAGCACCTGATAACCTTTCAGAGTACGGTGGCTAAGAACCAGATTGACTATCTGCTTCTCCGGAAACGTGATAGAGGTCTATGCAAGGATTGCAAGGTCATCCCGACTGAGAACCTTACGACCCAGCATATGATTTTGATAATGGACTTAGAGATCAGGTGGATAAGGAAGAGTAGGGCTATGTCTAGTATTCGAGGGTCAGGTGGGGTGCATTGACTAAAGACAAGGCCCAGGAGTTGGGGGAGAAGTTGTTGGCTCTGGGGGCATGGAGGAGTAGTGGGGACGCGAGCTGTATCTGGTCAATGACAGAATAATGTATTAGAGAGGCGGCGAGAGAGGTGTTAGGGGTCTCAAAGGGTTTTTCTGGTGTCCATAAAGGGGACTGGTAGTGGAATGAAGAGGTGAAAGGAAAAGTGGAAGCAAAGAAAGCGGCCTATTTGAAGCTGATAGATAGTATAGACAAGGGGCAGAAGAGTTCCAACAGGGAGGGGTACAAGAAGGCTAGGAGAGAGGCGAAGTTGACGGTTACAACAACTAAGGCCACGACGTTTAGTCGTTTATACGAAGAAATTGGGGTTAAAGGAGGGGACAAGAAATTATACAGGCTAGGAAAGGTAAGGGAGCGGAAGGCCCGAGATCTGGACCAAGTGAGATGCATAAAAGATGAGGAGGGAAGAGTTTTATTGGAGGGGAAACAGATCAGGCGAAGATGGCAGGCGTACTTCCATAAACTGTTGAACGAGGAGGGATATAGGGGCATCGTGTTGGGGGAGTTGGGGTACTCGGAGTGGCAGCGTGATTTTGGGTACTGTAGACGCATACGAGTGGAGGAGGTGGTAGAGGCTATGTGAAGGATGACTAGGGGTAAAGCGACTGGGCCGGACGATATCCCGGTGGAATTCTGGAAGAGTATGGGCAAGGAGGGCGTGGAATGGCTTGCTAGGCTGTTTAACATCATTTTTAGGACGAAGAAGATGCTCGAAGAGTGGAGGCGGATTATGATGATCCCGTTGTATAAGAACAAGGGGGATGTCCAAAATTGCAACAACTATAGGGGTATCAAGTTTTTAATCCATACGATGAAAGTGTGGGAGAGGGTGATTGAAGGGAGATTGAGGAGGTGTGTGTCCGTTTCTGAGAACCAGTTTGGTTTCATGCCGGGACGGTCGACTACTGAGGCCATTCACATTGTGAGGAGTTTGGTAGAGCGGTTTAGGGCGGTGTAGAAGGATTTGTATATGGTGTTCATTGACCTGGAGAAAGCATATGACAAAGTACCGAGGGAGCTTCTATGGAGATGTTTGGAGACTGGAGGTATGCCTGTAGCATATATTAGAGTGATTCGGGACATGTATGATGGGGCTAAGACATGGGTGAGGACAACAGGAGGAGACTCTGGCTACTTTTTGATTGAGATTGGGTTGCATCAGGGCTCAGGACTTAGCCCATTTTTGTTTTCTCTGGCAATGGATTATTTGACGTGTTACATTCAAGGGGAAGTGCCTTGGTGCGTGTTATTTGCGGATGACATAGTCCTGGTTGACGAGATGCGAGGTGGCGTTAATGAGAGGCTGAAGGTATGGAGACGTACTCTAGAGTCTAAGGGTTTCAAGTTGAGCAGGACCAAGACAGAATACTTAGAGTGCAAGTTCAGTGGTGTTACCCAGGAGGCGCACGGGAATGTGAGACTCGATACACAAGTCATTCCCAAGAGGGAGAGTTTCAAACATTTGGGATCTATAATTAAGAAGAATAGGGAGAGAGATAAGGATATTACTCACCGTATCGCGGCATGATGGACTAAGTGGAGGCTCACTTCCAGTTTCTTGTGTCATAAGAATGTGCCGTTAAAACATAAGGGTTAGTTCTACAAGGTAGTGGTCAGACCGACTGATGCGTGGCTAGAATTCATGGTTTTAAGCATTATGTACCTTACATTTTATGTGCGTTAATGATAAAAATACACGTCATATATGCATAATGGAGTCTATTTCATGTGTAGGTGAATTGGAGATGGAAGCCGAGCTAAATGGATGCATAAACATCAAAAATACGCTCAAGAGTCGAAAAGGAGCGACCCGGGCTATATTCGGGCATTTGAGCTGTAAAGCCTGGTCATACCAGGCTATAGCTGGGCGTTTGGGCTATAAAGCCTGGCATGACCAGGCGTTAGCTGGGCGTTAGAGCCCTAACGCCAGGCCTGCGCAGGCTATAGCTGAGCTTTTGGGGCTTAACGCCTGGGGTCTTTGGTCCGGTCCAATCCGAGTTTTGAAGGTTTTAAGTGTTTCCCGGTATGAATAGAAGTCTCCTACACATTTAGGGTTTGTCCCAAACATATAAATAGACCCAAAAACACAACTTTGAAGGGGGGTGCCATTTTTGGAGAGAAGATACACACAAGATCATTAGGAAGAAAAGGATTATCAGTTTTCTTCATCTTTTTCTAGTATTTACAATTCATTCAAAACTTATGCAATTGTGTGATTTTAGCATGAGTGGATAAACACCCATTGTTCTTGTTTGTGGTTTAGCCATGAATATTGTTAGTCGACATTAATTTAACCTTGATTATAGTTCACTCAATATATGGTTGTTTCTTCAATTCTTTGTTTAATTGCTTAATTGTTTGGCAAGCAATTTGGTTCTATATACTATCTATGTTATGCTTGGGAAATCCGTATATAGATTAGAGAAGAATTAAAGAGAGCGCGATCTTAACCCTTCAGGGGAGCGGATTTGTGGTTAGGATAGGAATATACCTAATCACCGTACTTAATTAAACATCGTAATATTAGTGCGTTCTAATAGATTAATTTCATAGGAATATAGGCGTTAATCTATTGAGAATAGGCGAGTAGTACTTCGGGAGAAGGCTATGAGAGAAATTATCGATTAATTAGCAACCATGAGTGAATTATATAAAGGGGAGAGTTAATTAGAATGCGATATAGTGGTGAATTGATCACAACCCTGGAATATTTGTCTCTACTTAATACACACAACAATATTCTTGTCACTTGATAATTAGTTAGTTCATAGAATCGTAGTATAAAATAGTTACATTCCAGGTTTTTGTTTTGGCTCGATTAAATAACAATTAGAGTGATTCAGCAAGTAGTTTACGCAAGTCCCTGTGGGTTCGACATTCGATTTAACATTATATTACTTGCTACGACCACGTATACTTGCTTGTGCGTTTAAGACCAATAAGTTTTTGGCGCCGTTGCCGGGGACTTGAATATAGACTACTTTTTAGTTACTTGCTTTAATTGTTTATTTTGTTGAGTCTAACGTCACGTGATTTTGTCTCTAATCTCAGGAACTTTGAGTGAATGCGTAGGGTCAGAATCCAGGATAGACTTGACGGCTTTGACCCCGAACCTGAGAGATCATTTCACAGGAGATTGCGAGAAGCAAGAGATACATACAATATTCAGGACTTCATCCGATTTCCTGTGAACATGGCAGAGGAACAACACATGGCTGTTCAGAAGGTGGCAATGCCCAGTATTGCTAATGTTACCTACAGCATCGTGAAGCCCAGAATCACTAGGCACTTTGAGCTGAAACAGATCATGATCCAACTACTTCATGCAAACGGGCAGTTTTTGGGTCTTCCACACGAGGATCCACAGCAGCACATTCTGAACTTCCTGGAGATTAGTGATACTTATATCACTAACGGGGTCACTCCAGATTATGTGAGGCGCACGCTTTTCCCATTCTCTATATTGGGCGAAGCAAAGCGATGGCTGAAGGTAGAACCAGCTAATTCCATCACAACATGGAACGATTTGGCGATAAAATTTCTGGCAAGGTTCTTTCCTTCAGGAAAGACTGCAAAGATCAGGAGTGAGATAGTCTCCTTTAGACAGAAAACGGGTGAACCGTTATATTCATCATGGGAAAGGTTCAAAGGGCTACTTAGAGATTGCCCTCATCACAATCAGACAAACGAGGTGTTAGTTCACACTTTCATTGAGGGGCTGCATCCGCAAACAAAAATTGTGGTAGATGAAGCAGCCGGAAGTCAGGTGTTGGAGAAGAATTATGATGAAATATTTGCATTACTGAATAAATTCTCCAAAATCAATCTGGACTGGCAAGGTGAGATGGGGAGAAATGTGGTTCAAAAGTCACCAGGGGTTCTTGAACTAGATGTGGTATTAGGATTGTCAGCTCATATTTCCACATTAACTAACCAAGTCAATCAGATGAACCTGATCATTAACAAGCAATAATCTCAACCAGTACAACAAGCCCAACCAGTGCAACAGATTTAGGTATTTTGTGAAGTCTGTGGAGAGGGTCATTCGAGTGATGTATGCCCAGTTAACCCAGAGTCTGTCTGCTTCATGGGTAATGCAAATAGGGACAAGCAAATTAATATGAAAACACTTATAACCCCAACTGGAGAAACCAACCAAACTTCTCTTGGGATAGAAATAAAAGCACTCAGCATAACTACAGGCATCCAACACCTCAACATCAGTACAAACCACCTCAGGCTGAACCATCAGCAAGCCTTGAGGAGATTATGAAGAGAATGATGAACGACCAACTTGCTTTCAATCAGAAAATAATGGCTGATCACCAAGCCTAGACTGTAGCGATAAGAAATTTAGAACGTCAAGTGGGGCAACTCGCCAGTTCTCAAAATACCCGATCAACGGGGGATCTTCCAAGTGACACTGAAGCTAATCCTAAAGCATCCGTTAATGCTATATCATTGAGGAATGGGAAGCAATTGGAAGAATTCCAGTCCAAGAAGAGAAAGCAGGTAACTTTTGATGAGAAACCAACCACTATTGAATCAACATCAGACAACCCGAAAGAATCAGATAAGCCAGCAAAGGAGGCGGTGGCTGAGCAACCCCCACCATTTGTTGCGAGGCCACCCCCTCCATTCCCTCAAAGGTTGAAAAAAGTGAAAGATAATGCAGTATACAAAAAGTTTCTTGACCTCTTGAAGCAAGTACAAATCAATATTCCACTGGTAGACATTCTGCAGGAGGTGCCCAAATATGCTAAATACATCAAGGACATTGTGGCCAATAAACGAAGGCTGACTGAGTTCGAAACCGTGGCACTCATTGAGGAAGTTAGCTCAAGAATTCAAAGCAAGCTACCTCAGAAATTAAAAGATCCGGGTAGTTTGACTATCCAAATCTTAATTGGTAAGCATGCAGTGGGGCGAGCTTTGTGCGATCTTGGGGCTAATATTAATTTGATGCCGCTATCTGTGTTCAAGCAGTTGGGGTTGGGTGAACCACGCCCAACAGCAGTGATTTTACAATTGGTTGATCGCTCCCTTGCTCATCCGGAGGGAGTAATTGAAGATGTGCAGGTTCAGGTGGGTTCCTTCATATTCCCCACTGATTTCATTATCTTGGACTATGAGCCTGATCAGGAAGTCCCATTTATTTTGGGGCGTCCATTCCTAGCTACGGGCCGAGCTATCATCGATGTATGTGAAGGGAAAATGACAATGCGAGTTGGTGATCGAGTGAAGGTGTTTAATGTTTATAAGGCACTCAAGTTACCTGTCCACTATGAAGAGCTATCCATGATTACTATAGTGGAAAGCAAACCGGAGTCAATGGTTCCATACATGAGTCCTGTAGACCCTCTTGAGCAAGTGTTAGTTGGGGATGAAGAAGACTGTGGGGATGAAACAAGGGCATACATTGAGAAAGTTTTTGAAGTATCTTGCAGTTACCTCCACGGGCTAGGAAAATTTGAAGAGTTGAACAAGCCTGTTACTCTAACCCCTCCTAAGCCATCTATTGAAGAGGCTACAAAGCTGGAACTCAAACCTCTTCCAGCACATTTACACTATGCTTATTTGGGGAACTCTGAGACATTGCCCGTGATCATCTCATCTAGCCTGACCAATACACAAGAACATAAATTGCTTAGGGTACTTCGTGAGCACAAAAAGGCGATTGGGTGGACCATTGCAGATATTAAAAGGAATCAGCCCATCGTTTTGCATGCATAAAATCTTTTTGGAAGATGGAAATCGCCCGAGTGTTGAGCAGAAAAGAAGTCTAAATCCCATAATGAAAGAAGTGGTGAAGAAAGAAGTAATAAAATTACTAGATGCAGGTATCATTTTCCCTATTTCTGACAGCAACTGAGTAAGCCCGGTTCAATGTGTGCCCAAAAAGGGAGGGATGACCGTGATTGAGAATGAAAAGAATGAGCTAATTCCTAACCGCACTATTACGGGGTGGAGAGTTTGCATTGATTATCAAAGGCTCAACAAAGCAACCCGCAAGGATCACTTTACACTCCCATTCATTGATCAAATGCTGGACAAATCAACAGGACATGAATATTACTGCTTTCTGGATGGGTATTCAGGTTACAATAAAATTTTCATATGCCCAGAGGATCAGGAGAAGACCACGTTCACTTGACCTTATGGCACCTTCGCCTTCAAGCGAATGCCATTTGATCTTTGCAATGCACCAGCCACCTTCCAGAGATGTATGATGGCTATTTTCACTGACATGGTGGAAACAATTGTAGAGGTGTTCATGGATGACTTCTCAGTCTTTGGGTCATTTTATGATGATTGTTTGAAAAATCTGAGCTTGGTGCTAGCCCGTTGTGAAGAAACGAATCTGGTGCTAAATTGGGAGAAGTGTCACTTTATGGTGCAGGAAGGCATCATTTTGGGCCATAGAGTATCTAAAAGTGGCATTGAAGTTGATAAGGCAAAAGTGGAGGAAGTTGAAAAACCACCTCCACCAATTTCAGTGAAGGGCATCCGGAGTTTCTTGGGACACGCAGGATTTTATAGGCGCTTTATTAAAGATTTTTCTAAATTGCCACTCTGTTGTGTAGGTTGCTGGAAAAAGATGTCAAGTTCAATTTTGATGCACCCTGTCTGAAGGCATTTGAGGAGCTCAAGAAGAAATTGGTAGCTGCCCCCATAATTGGTGCACTTGATTGGTCAGTACCATTTGAACTTATGTGCGATGCAAGTGACCATGCAATTGGGGCAGTACTAGGCCAAAGGAAAGACAAGGTATTTTATTCCATCTACTATGCGAGTAAGACCCTTGATGATGCACAACAGAATTACACCACCACTGAAAAGGAGTTGTTAGCTGTGGTGTGGGCCTTTGAAAAATTTCGGGCATACTTGGTGGGAACAAAAGTTATTGTCCACACAGATCACGCACCAATCAGGTATTTATTTACAAAGAAAGAATCTAAAGCTAGATTGATGCGCTGGGTTTTATTGTTGCAGGAATTTGATGTGGAGATAAGAGACCGAAAGGGCACTGACAACCAAGTAGCTGACCATCTGTCAAGGCTGGAAAATCATGATCATGTTGAGGAGGGTGGAGATATTAAAGAAGTTTTTCCTGATGAGCAACTTTTTGCTATAAACCAAAACCCTCCTCCATGGTATGCCGATTATGTGAATTATCTGGTGAGTGGGGTACTTCCTCCGGAAATAGAATCTGAAGCAAGGAAGAGATTCTTACGCGATGTGAAGTTTTACTACTGGGATGAACCCTACATGTACAAAGAATGTGGTGATCAGTTAATGAGGAAATCTATTCCTGATATAGAAGTGGAACTTGTGTGGTATGATTGTCATGCATCACCATATGGGGGCCATCATGGTGGCGATCGAACAACGGAGAAAGTGCTACAATCTGGTTTTTTTTGCCAACGCTATTCAAAGATGCTCACGCATTTGTTAAAAAGTGTGACCAGTGCCAGAGAACAGGAACGATAACGAGGAAGCACGAGATGCCTTTGAATAATATCTTGGATGTAGAGATTTTTGATGTATGGGGGATAGACTTTATGGGTCCATTCCCATCATCCAGGGGAAATAAATACATTTTGCTGGCAGTTGACTACGTGTCGAAATGGGTGGAGGCAATTACATTGCCGATGAATAATGCCATGTNTAGCTAAATATCGGGTCCGTCATCGAGTTGCAACAGCATATCACCCTCAAACAAGTGGCCAAGCAGAGGTATCCAATAGAGAAATCAAGCAAATATTAGAGAAAACGGTGAGTGTGAACAGGAAAGATTGGGCTGCTAAGTTAGATGATGCCTTATGAGCATATAGAACAGCGTACAAAAACCAATTGGAGCATCACCGTACAAGCTGGTCTATGGGAAGGCATGTCACTTGCCCGTAGAACTTGAACACAAGGCGTATTGGGCCATCAAGAAGCTAAACATGAAACTTGAAGCCGCGGGTGAGAAAAGATTGTTGCAGTTTGATGAATTGGATGAGTTCATGTTGCACTCATACGAAAATGCCAAACTTTACAAAGAAAAGACCAAGATATGGCATGACAAACATATAAATCCGCGTCATTTTGATCCAGGACAACAAGTATTATTATTCAATTCTAGGCTTAGACTGTTTCCTGGAAAACTGAAATCGAGATGGTCAGGCCCGTTTGAGATAGTGAGAGTCACCCCATATGGTGCACTTGAGTTGCGAGCTATACATGGTGAAAGAAAATTTTTAGTGAATGGACATAGAGTCCAACACTATTGGGGTGGTACCATAAATCGTGAGAAGACAAAAGTCGTGCTTGCTGATGAGTGAGGCGAGATTCTGCAGACGTTAAATCAGGCGCTTCATAGGAGGCAACCTATTGACTTGTTGTAATCGTCGTGCCACGACATTAACTAAGGAGCTTATTGGGAGACAACCTAATGCTTAGTTAAATCTTAGCATAGCTAGAAGTATTTCGTGTAATTATAGGTACTAACGAGCTTGCAAGTGCATTCGGGTGAAAGGAGCAATGTTTTAGCATGAAGGAAGTGGGGCTAACACCATGGGGCATTAGGCGATAAGCCCCAAACGCCTGGCTAACACCGGGGGCATCAGGTGATAAGCCCCAAATGCCTGGCTAACGCCAGGGGGCATCAGGCGATAAGCCCCTAACGCCTAGCTAACGCCAGGTTGGGTTGGGCGTTCCAACTCTAACACCTGGCTAACGCCAGGGTGCCCGGGATTATTGACTAAAACGTACACCAAACGCTAGGTAAGTTCCCTCTTCTTAATTTTACATCTCCCAACTCTCTCTCAAGCAAGTTTCTACTCCCAAGAACCACAACCAACACAAATTTTCTCGCATACTCACACCAAAACACATAGATTATCACACACATCTTCACCACACAACACACACAGATCTACACAGGTTCGATTTTCGTGGTGCACTTCATCCGACAAACACACATCAAGCGTTGAGGTATGATTCTATCTCTATCCTTTGTTACTTCGAATTGGGTGTTACAATTATGAAAGGTGTATCCTTGATTCATGGTGATTCTTTATGGGTTTATGCAGTTCATGGTCATATTGCATTATGTTGTGAATCCCAATCCTCGAAACCCTTTAGGAATGGGCTGAAATTGTGAAGCTAAGTGGTATTATGGAACCCCAACCAGATTTGGGTACATGAGGCAGTCCCTCAAGTCCATAAGAGCTCCCATGGAAATTATGCTAACCAAGTGCTCGATGTAATGCCTCAATGGCAGTACATATCCCATTTGGAGCCCGAGTCTCCGGGAAACAAACCACTAGTGTCATGCATCTTGAACTCTATGAAATTTTAAGTGTGAAGAGGATAACGAGAAGCCTTATGTGTCAACTGTTCATAAACGCGCCAAGGTGAAGTCTGAGTAACCTTGGAAAAATTGGGAAAGCGTATAGTACACACTTTGTGACACCCACTAACTACTGATCATTTGTGCAGGGAAAAAGATGCTACCCAGAAGAGCCACAAGCAAAGGAAAGGCCACGTCTTTGGCCCCAGTGAAAACCAAAGCAAAACCCCCACCACTCAGAAGAAAAGAAAAGGGGGAGATGCTACTTCTAGTATGACTGGTGAGGAAGCAGTAGCTGTTGTCGCTGCTATGAGACAGCAACCCGTTAGCCAACGGGAATATGGTATCAACAGCATACCGGTACAATCCAGGAAATGGTATGCACGTTGCAAGCCCAAGCATGTTCACCCTGAAGGGACCAGTAAGGAAGGGAGTCTGAGAATAAAATTCTCGGCGATTTGGAGGAGCATCCATGAGTTGGGTTTAGGATATGTGTTCAGGAACAATGGTAACATCAACCTTAACTTAGTCCGGGAATTCTATGCAGGGTTTGACCCTATGGACAAGGGCGAATTGGTGCCAATTCGTGGGCACTTGGTGGATTTTTCAGCCAAGACCATATGCGAGTTTCTAGGTGCACCAATTGTTCCAGTGGAGCCTCTAGAGCAATTCATCCGCCATCCTAACTATAGAGAGGTGAGGCACACACTTTGTGGGGTTGAGTCCAGGGCTGCTTGGATTCGGGATAGAGCCACAAATCACCATAAAAGGTTTCCCAAGAAGAAAATGAAGGCTGAAACCCAGGTGTGGCTTAAAGTGATTAATGCACGGATACTACCATGCAACAATGAACATTAATCAACCAAGAGTGGATTTGTGTGCTCTACTTCCTCATGACGGGGAAGAGAGTGAATCTGGTCCATCTGATGCGCTATCAAATGGGTTGGTGCGTTCCAGCAATAGAATTGATCGAATACCATTCCCAAATTTCCTGACTCAGTTCCTGCTAAATGAAAATGTAGTGGTTGATCCCAACTTTGACCATACCATTAATCAACTCGCACGAGATACTGATATCACTGGCTTAAGACTGAAAGAAGAGTCGTTACTGACCAATGCCGAGCGTAATGCACGGGATGATAGCTTCATGGCCCATCTTTATGGGATGATGGATTTGTAGTTGCGAATAGGAGGTCACCCAGCATCAGTTGAAGAGAGAGATGGGTTGGATCAGAGATACCTGCTCCATGGTCATGCTCAGCAGATTATTGGAGCAGGTGAGGGATACACGCTCCCAGATGATGAGGATATCAACACACTTGATGACTCTAATGCAGAGCCGATGCGCTCAGATGAGGAAGATGATGGAGAATATGAGCATGAGGAGGAATGGAGAGCGTCATATGATGAAGACGCTGAATGATCAGGGAGTTTCTTGTACCTTACTTCTATTACTTTCTTTTTCTATATATGATGCACTGAGGACAGTGCATGAATTAAGTGTGGGGTGTTGTACATACGTATTGTGGAATTTTTGTACCGTATGTGGTTTCGTGTTGTAGTTTTGTATTCAGGGTAGTAAATGATTTTTCTTTTAAGTTTTTGTAGTTGTTTTTTGTTTTTTTTTTATATATATAAATATGTGGACTCTTCCCGACGATGGATCTCCTAGACAGTTCTCTTGAGAGAAGTAAGTCTAAAGAAAATACCAAAAAGATTTTTTGTTTTAGGTAGTGTTGTAATTCCCCCTTGGTTTTTCTTTGGACCACGGTTCTTTTCCAAGGGTGTAACTTGAACCGGGTACTTTAAATTATTTTTGTTTTTTTAGAGTAGTTAGGAAGAAACTGAGTTACTCTGAAATACCCTATGACATGTTTGATGTCGGCATATTAAGTTATGACATATATTCTTCTTTCCCTTATATTTGGTTTGACATGTGATGCCTGAGTAAAAATAAATAGCCTATTTTGTGATGCCTTAGCTCAGTTGTTTGACTTGTATGCTACATAGTGTAATATTGCTTAATTCTCTCAATTTTGTGTGCTTGCTTGACTTGAGAGTTGAGTAAAACCGTTGTGATTGAGTCATGTGCAGTGTGTGAGTGAGGTTTAGTGATTGTCTATGCTATCATGTGTAGTCTAGAACTTGCCCCGTGTGTTAATCAAAGAGAAATTGTAGGTTATGCTAGTCTAGGAGATGACGTAAGCATTTTCTTGCTTGATCATGGATGTTCTTGTCACATGAAAATTAAAAAATTTCCATTGCTAGCCCCTTTGAGTCGTTTGACCTTTTCGTTGGTACCCACATTACAAGTCGTACCCCTATTTTGTTCTTAAATTGAGATTTTTGCACCTTTTCCCCCTAAGGCACTTAGTCGCTAAAAGAAGTACGGTGAGATATTGGGGATTAACTTTTGAGTGGAGCCATGGAAAGACTTGTTAGTGCACTAAAAAAATTATATTCAAGAGTCACTAGCCACTGAATCTTCATGTATGGACTGTGTATAAGAAAGAAAAAAAAATGATAGTAGAAGTATGTACAAAAAGATACACACCTCCAATTTCTATTAATTTGTGCTAGTGAAAA